>JAQIXX010000251.1:0-73822 GCA_034700605.1 Willowsia nigromaculata | reverse complement strand
ATCCACCCCCACCCGGGGGACTTGGAGGATTAGGAGGGCTCGCAGGTCTTGGTGGGCTAGGAGGATTCGGAGGCATTCCATTTTTCGGACCGTACAAACAGCTTCATGTTAGCGGTGATTTTGGTGGAGTTTATCCTTTTGTTGAGAAAGTAAGTTTTTGTTTCTCTCGTAAGATGGATCCAAACTACAAAGCTCTCTGTTGAATGAGTTGACCAATTTTTCCACTCCATGTAATTCTTTTAATTTTTCTGGGTTTTTGTAGGCCATCATAATTGTTGGAGGTGGAATTCTTCTCCTGGTCATATTAGCACTTCTCGCCAAAGCTGTGTCCAAAGGAGGTCTTTTCTATAACTGGGGATCATCGATATCTGAGGCGTTGGCAGGATCCGCATCCGTCGATCTTGGTCCTTTCCATAAATCTGTAGCGGGATCGGCAGCAGTAAACGCTGGTGTTGGACACAATCCATCGTCACCCAGTAATATGCAACTTACACAGCGAGTCTACGATGGCTTAGATCAAAGATTCTAATTTGAAATTACTTTATTATTTGGTATGCGAAAAAAGTACATAGTACATATTATATGATTAACAGAAACATCATTCTAAAATTAGCAGCTTTTAACCTAGTAATATAATCTTATTTAAATAAACCTAGTCGAAACCTATATTATTTCGTTCCATTTATATTTTAAGTCGATAGAATATTCTAATTATCGTGTAAAGTCGAGTATGAGACTGAAAAATAAAACACTTGCATATCTCCTATTGATTTTGTGCCAGCTTATTTATTTTCAATTACTTTAAGTGAACTATGATTTGTAGAAACACACACAAATAGCATGCATAAATCATTCATTCATAAAGGTGTTGCACTCAATTTCAAAGTTCTTACCTAGTATTTGGAATACATCTTGAGTTTTTGTATTTTACCTTAACACTGTTTTTCATATAGCCATAGGTTCTTGGCGTACAAAAGAATTCCCTTTGCATTTGCTATAGGATAGTTTTACAAACGATGTAAGTTTACTTGGTTTGCCATTTTGCTGTATTGATACTATTGATAGCTTATAAGCATCCATCAACATATGAATACATGCACAATTTGATGTTCTCAAAACTGCATGGTGACATGAGACTGGGGAAGTAATTCTCGAATGAAGAGCTACTTGTACAGCATCAGTGAGAAACTCCAAGTAAAAATTTCAATCACAAATCATGACGTTTACTACATAAATACACGGCGTTTTTACACCGTGGCATCATACTCAATATTGCATAATGTGATTCAGGCTGCAGATAGATGGTAAAAAATTATACAGACAGGCCGACAACATACAATAAATGTGGGAAGCCATAAAACAATCACAAGCAAAATATATGTTACTTTTCCCGATAGAAATTAATAGTTCACATTGACGTATCAGATAAATGATTTAACTTTATTCTGCGGTTGGAAGTATTTTGTGTAAACTAGCGAAAAAAAAATCCACTATGAATAGAAGCTTTAGGTTATGATTTATCTTAGAAAATAAAATCATTAATATCTTGTATGCCAAAATTGTGAGAAGAAGGAACATGTTAATTCTCAAGAGAATGAAATGTTTTCCTAAAAGCAAACTAAACTAACAGAGGTACGTGTTTATGATCATTAATCAAGCTTACGTGTTATCAATTTTTAGTTACATCAAAATACTTTACACGGAATTGTCGTGTCTAGGGTCAGTACTAGAAGTGATTTGCTATAATTTCCTAACAGAATTCGTTTAATGCAGAAATTTACTTAGCTTTGCCCTAACGTCAATTTTACCCTTAAAAATTTCTAGCAATATGCGAATTAAATCGGGTTTCATGAAGATGCACACAACGCGCACAACACAAGTTTTAAGTCAATGACTGACAAGACAAGACATATGACTCATGGCAGAAGAGAGGTTAACTTTGTATATATATATTTTGCCAAAGCTCGGTGTATAACCTCTAATCATGCAATTCTTATGTTCCATGTTGAATGTAATGATTACCTAAGCCATGCAAAAAACTGGTAATGTATGTGTGAATGTCAAATGTCAATTCTTGGATGTTAGAATTAATGAAACCAAGAATAAGGATATGGGGTTTATCGAACTACCAGCAGTTTAAAGTTCATCTACGTATTATTAAGTAATTTCTTTACATTAATTTAAATGCTCTAGTTTTTCAAATACATTTTTATTTTGTCGCTTTATTGTTGTAGTCTGCCAGCAATAGTCGTTTTAAAATTTTCCCAGACGCTGCTTTAGGAATGGCTTCTACAAACTCAATGCCACCGGTCAGTTGCTTATGTTCTGCAAGCAAAGGCTTGAGAAATGAGTTGATATCCTCTGCGGAAACATTTTCGTTTTTCTTGACTATGTACGCCCTGGGTGCTTCGCCGGTGCGTTCATTAGGTACCCCCACTACAGCAACGTCAGCAATATCTGAATGTTTCCTCAGCGCATCCTCCACTTCCGATGGAGCAACCTGTTTAAGTTGTGCAATGATTTGTTACACTACACTTTTGATTAAGTGAAGTTGAAGCAATACTTGTGAATCTCAATTTACCTGTAGCCCCTTAACTTTTATAAGGTCCTTTAATCTAAATGCGTTTAATGTAAATTTATTACTTGTAAGTCTTTAGTACACTCGTAAACTATACTTTATGAGTCTTTAAACCAGAAACAAATATTCGTGCTTAAAAACTTCAATTACCTGTCTTCAATATAAAGGAATCCTTCTTCGTCGTGATACCTGACGATATAATACACGTATAGTCATTATCATCTCAATAGAAATAAGCCACGAAACCACGATATATTAAGCATATTTTACGTACCCAATATCCCCTGTATGAACGAATTTCTCATCATCAATTGTCGCTTTTGTAGCCTTTTCATTTTTCAAGTATCCCTTCATGACCTGTGAAACAAATCAGGTAATAGACGTGTATACCAAAGGCATGAAGTAAAACTAGTAACGTACAAATAATGTTTTCATTTGTAACTGAAAATCTTACCATTGGTCCCTGAACACATATTTCACCGGATTGGTTGGGTCCTAGAATTTTCCCTGATTCCAAATCAATAACTTTGCTTGTCGTTCCTGGTACCATTACTCCACAAGACCCTTGCCTACTGTTGTGCTCTCCCAACGGAATGAAGTGAGTTACAGTGATTTCCGTCATACCATAGCCTGGAAAGCATAAAATCATTATCGCATTATTTTGCAGGCTCCTCAAACCCTCATGAATACATATTCTTTTGCATATTAATCTTTGCGCATGTATACGTCACCAGCAAATACCTTCTTGTAGAAATATACGGTCTCCAAATTTCGTTAAAAACTTATTTATGAGTTCTTTTCCACATGGAGCTGCTCCTATCACGACTCCTCGTAATTCTGATAGCAGCGACGCTGGGACTTGGGGATGACTGGCAAGAAAATTGATTAGTGGAGTGACCAAATGTAAAACTGTCGGCTACATAATATGAATTTACATTTTCAAAATGTTGCTGTAGTACATAGTACAAACGCATATAAGTTATGGACGCGCTATCATAATTACATTGACTTATGTACCTTGTGATCAATCAATGCTTTGATGTATGTTTCTGCCTCAAATTTTGGAAGACATGTCGCGAAAGCCCCTTGAAAGATTGCGACCGACATAATAACGTGAAATCCGTACATATGAAAAAAAGGAAGAATTGCTTGGAAGCGATCTTGTTCTTCTCCACCCTCGAAAAATTTTGTTTGGCAATATCCTTTAGTGACGATTTGTTTCATGTTTGTTGTAAGGACGGAATGTGTCAATTCAACTCCTTTGGGGTTGCCCTGCACAGATTCAATAGCATGAAATTATGAAGTGAATTCGTTTACAGACACGCTTATAAATCATTCATAAAATTCATATATAATTTTACTGTAGTTCCGCTGGAATAAGGAACTAATGCGGTATCATCAATGCCAATCTGCGATCCTTTCAGAAATTCAACTCCAGTAGCATCAGTTTTAACCATTTCAAAAAAGGAGTGGCACCCTTCCACAGCATCAGCGCTAATTACGATCGGTTTCTCAGTGAGACTCCGACAATTTGCTCTTGCAGCCTCCACAAGCGGTACAAGTTGTGGGATCGTGATGACGGTTTTTCCATCACAATCTTTGATCTGCTTTACGATTTCATCTGGGGTTCGTGAACATCAAAAAGATCATAGTAAAGTATCATATTAAAACAAGGCTATGGAATATACCAACGTATTTTCATTGATAGTTTCTGTTTCACTTCCTAATTGTTCCACATTTGGTTTTGTAGAATTTATAGTGATCGTGATGATCGTGCGTCAGAGCATTATACTATTAAAGTAATTCACCTTTCGTGTATGCGGGATTGATTGTAGAAACGACACATCCGGCTAGCATGCTTCCAAAAGCTGCGATAGGATATTCTGGCACGTTTGGTAGCAAAATGCATACACAATCGTTTCTCTTGAAATTAGCGTTTTTCAAAGCTGCTCCAAAACTTTGGCTCTTCTGGTAAATATCTCCATGAGTGTATTGTCTTCCTGTGATAGCGCATTTCTACAAGAAATTCAAAGCCACTTATTATTCGTCCATTATATACCACGTTCTCATACGTGAATTTTTATGAAAATAAAAACGCAGGCCTTACAAATGCTGGAGCATTTTCCCATTTGTGCAAATTTTGAAATAAGTACTCAGGTACAGTAGTTCCGATAACTGGTGAAAAGTCTTTTGTGGATGTGAGCACACCTGGTGGACAACCTTCCTTCTGTTTCGTCCATTTTCCTGAAATCTGTCGGATACCCAATTTTTGATTGGGGAAGATCTTCAGTTTGCTGAAACTCCGGAAACTTTTCATTTTCGGGTTATTATTTACAACGTACGCAAGTATGAAGTAATGTATGTTGCAAAAGACTGTCAAAGACTTTAATTGCTGCCCATACTCATAAGATGTAAACTCTTGCTTTGCCAGCAGCAGAATGTCATTATGTATGGACGCTGAAGACGTAAAGCGTTCAAAACAATAATAAAATTTTCTGTAAAGTATTCAGGTCCAAAGTTCAAGTTTGTAGGTTTTAGACATTCACAATTGATATATGTAAGTTCATTCATTCATACATGCTGGAACAAAACTTAGCTCAAAACTGGTTTTTCTTTTTGCTTTTATCAGTGCTCACGTAATAAAGGAAAAAACTTTAGGAGCATGCACACCATGCTATGGGATAGAGTTTTTAAAAGCAATTCTTACTCAGCGTTTCAAGCATTGTGGGAATAAAGGACATTTTCACGACGAGAATTTTTAACGTTACGCTGACTTGACGTATAGTTTTAAATCATTTATCCTTGTTTTGGCACGATTCTTTCTGTCCAGACTCCAAATAAAGATATGTGTACATCTATCTACATTATTTTTACATTCAACATGTAACTTTATTCATTACACCCATGTGCATAGGATAACTATGCATGTGTAAAGGCGTTTCGTTGTTTACAGAGAGATGTTATGATAATGCTTTTAAGTAAATAAAATATAATCTTTTTAAATGCACGATAATAGCAGTGAACATTATTGAGGAGCACGATTAAAAAACCTCCACGCTATATCAAGTTTCTCGGGCCATCAATGTAATTTCATTAAATGAAAGGTACAAGCGAAGAGGGTCAGTTTTGTACTCTACATAGATCTAATATGGTTGACAAATAATCTCTGCATTTTGATAACAACAAGGATGTGTCCATTTGATTCATATATTTTAGCTCGTCATGAAGACTAATAGATTATGAATTAAAGCTTCTTCTGTTGTTGGACATGTCAATATCTATTGACAAACTTGTGCAGATAACGTTGAAGTTTTGGTAAAAAAATAGTAAAAATTTGAATACTAACTACATGTTATTCTGTATATATACCACTTTAAAAGGTTTTGATAAACTAGCATTTTTAATGCATCAAGTTCCGTTGTGCTAATTCGAAAAATAACTCAAATAGCTTTTTATCGAAAGTTTTGCATGCAAATTAGTTTAATCGCTTGCCATTTTTACTAAACGTTGGTCGATATTAATCTTGTTACAAAGGATCACAGTTCCCCATAAACAATATTTCCTCCTTTTATATTCACAATTCACCCAATTTTACAAATATGCGAATTGAGTACAGATAAGAATTGGTGTCCTTCAGGCTATGACCATACATACATTCAAACAAGCAACCTTTCTATGTGCCGCCGCTTGCATTTCTTGCAGAAGGAATTTGTTGCTTCATCTAAAAACGCCTTTACCTGAAGCTATGTTTAAGCACACCAAAAGTATTATTAAGAGATCCGGCAACGATATTTAGTTCTTCCCATGTCAAAATTCATACATCATTCTCACGTACAGAGCAGCATCGTTTTGATCTTGATCATTATATCAAAAATAATTGATATTAAAAGAATCGTTGTTTATCGTTTCCCAAATGTTAAAATCTCTTTGTAACAGAGATGGGCCAAGGAAGTTACTAACCTATATAAAAACAAGTTATTATAAGATGATGTGCCTTCTTTTTTCGCAGTCAAATGACCTAACTTTTGCAAAAGTATCCCTCTGAGAAACCTAAGTGTGTGAAGTAATCAATTAAGTTGTCTTCAGAACATTTTATAAGGAAGGGCATCGCACACTTTTATATTATATCAGTTTTTAGTCTGAATGAAGTCAATACCCCTTGACCTTGACAAATCATTCACGAATTGCATACAAAGTTGATGCAAAAAATACATAATACATTACGTACGTACGCGCAATTATCTGTAGGTGTGGAAGTAGTCATGATGTACATATGTGGAAATGATAGATCCAATTGATATGCACCTTTTTTGCACTTTGTTATTCCGACCGGCAGTTTGCAAAAATAAATTGCATGCAAAATGTTGTTCAAAAGATAGATAGGTAGGTATGTTAATTTCATGGGATGTTACTCCTCACAAGGAGTTTGCTAAACTTGCATTTTATTACCTTTGAATGTTGTTTCTGGTATATGACATTGATTATAAGTACCAATCTATTTATTAGAATTTATTGCTAGTTTTGCTTTGGTGGTACAGCATTTGCGGGTACATTATCAAGGTGCAAAAATACTTTGATTGATGGCCGTATCAGTTCAATTCACATAACCTTGTTTTGTTGACGCAGGTCATGATCACGAAATGTTGCTAATCAAGGCTATGTTACATTTGCAATGAGTTCATTTGGTACACCGATACAACTGATTAAAAGTGATAATTCAACTCTAATTTCTAATTCTTTTATTATAGTTAAAAGTTTGATAGGATAAAATTCGATGAAAGATTGACAGCTAGCTTGATGTTTGATGCGTTTATAAGGGAAGCTATCAAATATGACTTTCTCCAAAAATAAATGCAATGTTCATCTTCCGGTTCTGATTATTTTTTTCAAATTAATAATAAATTGAACAAGCTGGATAGTACAAACAACAGTTTTTCTTTATTTTTTTTTTCGCGTGGAATGAATAAAATTTTATTTCACTTACAAAAAATGGGTAACTTCTATAAACACCAAAAGTTAATCAAAATCCATATCATTCAACATCACCTTTAACAAATACTAAAGCTTGAAATTGAAACAGAAAAGTTGAATGTATTTACCTCTAGCATGCAAGCATGCAACGAAATTGTGACACCCCATTCCTTGCTCTGATTTTACTTCCTACATTTAACACTGCTGTTTTGATGCGTTCGCACAAACTGATATTTGATTATTACTAATTTTATTACTGGCATATTGGCAATGACACTCCGTAATTGTGCTAATATTAGTACACAATGTGCATATTTGACTTTTCCAGATACCTATATGGGACCATTTCATAAAGCATATCCATACTTAACATATATATTCTAAAGCAAACTCACAACTTACTCATGTGTACAATAAATAATATTGCGTCCTGAAATTAATTTACCACCACATTAAAAATAGCTTTGTTGTTTTAATGAGAATGATTATTTTTTACTTATGGTAATCATTTTGAGAAAGTTCAGATTTAGGAATTATGAACTATCTTTGAACCTTTAATAAATAACGTACTACCAGGAAGCTATGGCATATGAAGAGCTCTGCGTGTCAACATATTCGATGTACTTAATAAATGCGTCGTTGCAGTGTTAGCTACAACTGCAACCAGGAACTTTAGAATAGCTCTATTAATAATATAAATTCAAGATGTCGGAAAATAATTTGGAAGTTTTATTCCTTTCCGTTTTTTTCATTTTTTTGGGCCTTATTATGTCTATCTAAAAATTAATAACTTGATTCGGCAGTTACCGAACAGCAGGAAAGGAGTTATTTTGAAATGCAGGAAATAGAAACATTTTAAAGTTCTCAAATTTAAATAAAAAATTTCTTGTTTCAG
This sequence comes from Willowsia nigromaculata, assembly GCA_034700605.1. NCBI lineage: Eukaryota > Metazoa > Arthropoda > Collembola > Entomobryomorpha > Entomobryidae > Willowsia > Willowsia nigromaculata. The sequence goes on along the minus strand of JAQIXX010000251.1, from coordinate 65,378 downwards.
GTGAACACATTTTTCAACGCTAACTTTAAATCATAGTAATTTTTGGTATTATAACTTGCGGCAATATATTTGAATTCATGCAGAAACTATCTAGGTAATAAATAAGAGTACAACACTTCCTGGTAAGTTAGTTTGATTCATTTTGATCAAAATTCAATATTTTAGTCCGGTTGCGTCTTTTAAACCGTAAGAAAATCCGCAGTAATGACGGTGCTAAATTCATGACCACACGCAACTTGTACTGACGCACTACTTCCGAAAATTACCTCTTGATTTTTCATATCCATTTCATGTCGTTTCAAGCCACATAATATATACTGAATGCTGGCCTTCAGGAAAAATCTTTTCCGACATAAATTGGAAATTTCTAAAATCACGGAACGAAACAGGTAAAAATCAGATAACCATAAGCATGCGTGGAAAAATTTAGTAAACTTACGTTTGTTTTAGAGTTTTATCAACTGAACCGTCAGGTGAGTTGATCATACTATAACAATAAATAGGTGGGCTGATAATATTTTAACGAATAACGTTCGATAAAATTTTAGCTGTTAATTGTATGTAAAGCAGTTGGTTATTTTTTCATCTAAAACGATTTGGCAATTTTTGCTATTAGCTGGTAATTGCGTTTATACGGCAGCGGCATAACGTAACGTAGATTATTTCTCACATTTATACTCAACGTACGTAGTCCATTCATAAACAATAGAGAAAGCATTATCATTTTGTAGGAAATTCCACACATTATCTGGCGATCAATAATAACGCGAGTAGGGCATAGTATGCGAACCCTTCGATCAAGTTTTCGCTTTCGCGCGTATTTCTTTTAACTAAGTTCTGGACACATTATACAGTTAAAGTTAGGCTAGCTAAATTCTACAGTCCTACTTTATAAATTGTAACTGTACTTAGTATAAATAAATAACAGCCCAGTCCACAATATAACACCTACAATGCTATATTTCTTAATTATTACAAACTATTAAAATATATTCACAGTTAGCAGGTACAGGAAAAACCTTTACTGGTTTCAACCTGAAACCTTCAGAGAAGGGCGCATGTCTCAAAAACGGATCCTTCCTTCATTTTCTATAAATCTTTTTAGCCTGCTCTACACACATACACGGTACATTAATAAGCGGGGTCGTTCCATCGGTCGGCACTATATCTTCTGATGTCATCGTCACCACATCAGACTCTTTTTTACTTAATAAAACTTTCACGCTAACTGGCATCATTCTCGTTGATAATAAAGCCATTAGCGTATAAATTGGGGGAGGGACAGGGGAAGTAATATTTTTGGGGAAGGCTAAGAATAGAATTAAAATCTTGGAACGATTGACGACTCTGACGAGATGTTGACAATCAAGTCAGGCATCAATTGTAAATTAAGTACATGTCATATAGCTGGTCTAAAAATAAAAATAACTACCTATTATGTCTATAACCCATCATTAGGAATCCATTTTAATTGAATCAAGTTAATGATGGTGATGATTAAATTACGGAGTACTCAAAAGCTTCATTAAATTTACATTGCAATATCAAATAATAGGAATATAATATTTAAAAACTGTCTTTTAATAAAGATACTCGCAATAATATTATATTTTATATATATATTACGCTCTTATTACTTTATACATTAAAAAAAGGAACAGAGAAAAGTTATAAATTGGTTGATGATTACTAGCAAAGTGTAGCAGTAACTAAGCTGTCTTCTTCCTTAGCAGTGACGATGTTTGCTTGAGATACGAGTTGTAGAAGAAGTTGGCGAAGAGAACAAAGTACGAAGCGTACATTGTCAAAGCCAGCTGTATTACTTCGTTCCGTCGAACGCAATCCATTCCATTCCCTAAAAATTAAATAGACAAAATTCCATGATTTCAATTTTCGTCATCTCTAAAATTTTTCCCTTGTGAAGCAATTTTCTCGACTCGAGTGTACGTGATGATACATGAGTACGTGTGCGATGCATTTACGAAGACGCGTGAAAACACAAGCAAATATTTTGATTCAAATAAATTATCATCATTATTACGTTTTATCCACATTGAGTATATGTTGATGTAAACTCCAACAACCATTTGGCTGAGTTGCAAAACGGTGACTAGCATTGCCCAGTTCCTGGGTACACGAATCTTCAATGCCTGAAATAAATTAATTAAGAGTCAGTTTTATAAATTACAGTAGAATAAAATGGTGTCATTATGTGCTAAAATCATACTAAATTATCGAATTTAAATTGAATACTATCCTTATCACTTTGAAAAGCATAACAGCATGCATATTAGGTATACTTGCATGAGGTTAATTTAATCTTGAGGCAGCTTAGAGTGAATCAAAATCATTTTACGATAGCTTATAATTTTACTCAATTGCATGGACTGTATAATATTTATTGTGGATTCATGGATATAGACAAGAAACTTTCTCAAATGCTTTTGTTCTCTTTATTTTACGAGTTCATCTGGAGAATAGAAGGTCTCGCACTTTGTGATAATTTAGAGCAATGAGAGAGGTAAAGTATTGTGTTACCTTCAAGGCGTAGTATGTGTACATTACGGCATGTACAAACATATTCATTGTCATGAACCACCGAAGAGACGGCTCGTAGTCCTCATAAGTTACCCAGGTGTAAATGAATACTGTAACATGATGATACCTGTGGAGAAAAAGAAAACCACAAATGTAAATATTAATGTAGCAATGCTTGTTAAGCCAATATCCTCCTTCTTATCACAGTGCATATACAGTATAAAAACAAAAAATAGAAGTTAATTGGCATTAAAACATCAGCATAATAGTTGTGTGATATTTAGGTAGACTCATCGCATCGTCGTATGTGCAGATTATCATATCAAATGTCAGCGCTCCATACATTGCTCACGTCATGTCATAAACATAAAACATAATGGAGCTAATGCCTTTTGCGAAGGGTTAAACCTTTAGTCTTGCATTAGAGTCTGACATGACGTAAGTCTGAGAGTATCCTCCATTATAATCCGTTCCTTTCACTGAGAATAACAACAGTTCGGAGTATTTTTGACGTGTCAACATTCAGTCTGATGTACCATGCAGGAAGGCTGTCTACGTAATGAGTAATTATCGCATTAAGAGCTAAACTAACGCAGCAATGATTAGTTCTTGAATGCGTACTGTTTCATTCTATAGCACCATAAAACTTTCATAAGTAAGTACACACGCGAGAAGCTTTTGGTGTTTTCTGTAAAGTGATCTATATTTTCCTTCGTATATTTTTTCGTTATCAGAAGCAGACCAAACTATGCTCATGGTAAAACCGGATTAGATTAGCATTCATCACAATGATATGACACTAAAAAAGCCGCATCTTCTCATTTTGATGTTTTGTAATCTCGTGCAGAACCCTGCATTCCAATGGCGAGTTATATATAGCCCATGTGCAAGTGTGCAAGTCACCTATTAAAACATCTTATATAAAAACACCTTTTGTTCGTGCTTATGTATGTTACATGCGTCAAGCAGATCATTACAGCGGAAAGCTTTAAGGATGCTAAAATGTTAATGCAGTTGCTAAAATATCGTTTGTATCACTTCTGCTTTCATTCTTTCACCCAATGCTATTGTGTGTAGCCTGGATTATGCGAAGCAGATGCGTTTTGCTTCTTTTGTCACCTAACTATGCAGAACAACAAATCGTTTCCGTGCATTTTTAAGTGTAAGAAATGCTTAGTCACGTTCTCAACGCAGCCCTTTAGAATGCATGATTTCTTTCAAAGTATACATGCATAAATTTTATCACACTACAAAAAATAAGTTCAGTTGGTTATTCGTACTTTGTACCTGAAAACTGAAAAGAAAAATAAGAATGGAATAGTATGCCTAAGTAAAATATTATTTAATGGGGACTAAAAATTCACGCAATTCTAACTTGTTCACTTGTAATTATTCGACCTACCTCTTGCATGATTTTAATGAATCATGAACCAACCATGCACATTTGTTAGCAAATATGGAGCAAGCACATAACAAAAATTATATTTATATAATACCTAATTGCAATTTGCCTTTACTCCTCACACCTACAGACGTAATTACTATTTTAATCTTATTGCTAATACGTGGTGGACTATATACCACATTTCTTGATTAATTGAAAATTGAAACTAAATAAATAGCTATGGATAGGGGCAAGCGATATTTATTGTTCATAAACGTTAAGTGTTTGAAGAAATTTTCAAGCCATAATGCATGACACTTTCACATTAACAGTTGGTCGGGATAAATTGTTAAACTTGTTTTGAAGAAGCCTCCCTTAAGAAAATCACTTAACCTAGGTTGTAAGGCCACATCCCTCGCCTTGTTTCGTTCGTGTATCTATCGAAATGTCTTGATCAACAAAATCGCATACTACACTACAACTATGATTATATACCTTATACGAGTTGTTAAATTTGAAGCTCTCTTTTTGCATGCTACTGGCAATGCACAATAATGATAGCAATACATACCTACATCTATATTCCATGTCGCTTCCACTAATAATCTGGGATCGTTATCTAAACTGTTGCGTATTACAGACATAACCGACTCCCTACTAACCGGTGACACATACACACATGCATATTTTCTTGTCTCATGGTCTCAATTTATTCCATCTTTTTTGTCTAGTGACATTTTACTGACTGTGGTAATAGTATTTCGAGTGTGTGCTAGCTTCTGCCTTTTCTAACATGTTCATCACAAAGGCATATTTCAAAGAGAGCCAAAATAACCATAAAGCATGCCGAACATGCATGCGTCATAATATCATTTTAAGCAGACTGAAAGCATGATATATTATTGATGTTTTTATAAATTTGAAATGTTCATTTTCTATGCATGAGAGCACTATATTAAAAGATTATTTTAAAAAATATAGATTAAAATCGTCCTCTTCTCCCTTTTTCCAAAGAAATTCGGCAGTTCTGTAGAAGTTAGCATTGAGACTACTGAGAGAAAGACATTCAGCTTTCTAGGTTTGCATGTTAAGTTTTTGTTAAAACCCGAGACGGGACGGGAAATGAATACAAGGCACAAAGTTTATTTACCGCACCGGTGTTCTGGCTTATGATATCACGAAAATGCAATTACCAATTATACTGCTATATGCCATATACTTTGTAAATACAAGTGGATCTATATCTTTTCCTATGTTAGCTCTACTACCAATCTAATATTTTGTAGGAGCTACTTCAGTTTCCATAATGTCTCTTCCTCCAAAAAAATTATACGACAGCTGCTTGCTCTTTTTGTCGTGCACACGTCTACCTTGATCAGTCTCGTTCTTAAAAATTCAAGTAAGGGATATGGAAGGTAGCGGAAGGGGAGCCGGTTTGTTCCTTTTTTCAGATAATAACAAAGCCATGATATACAAACTAGTAAAATAGAAATGTGAGTTTGTACTAGCGCTGGCAAAAAAGGAGCTAGCTAGGAAATAAGATATATCAGGAAGGATATTTGATGTAAATATATTTCCATGTCTTGTGTACCTACATGTTGTTATTACTTTGGAAGGATGGAAGCGTTGTTTTTAACCAAATACTGGAGCTATTATTCCACCGTGCCAATGCGATGATAAAGGCTCTCTGTATAACGGCTTTTCATGGATAATGGTGCATGTCTTCTTGATAAGTTTCTAAAGTATTTTAATGAAAATATATACCCACACACTTCTTTGTGAACTCCGCTTGGAATTCCAAAGTACGGACGTCTCAAAGTGGGACTTTCGCACGTCGGAATGTGGAGTACATGGGACATTACAAAATCTGAACATAGTACAATTATACAACCACAGAACACCAACATTTGTACGAATACAAAACAACAAGTAGAGAACGACTCGGTATACCCAACAGCAGCAATGTCTAACATGTACAATGATGAGAGATTCTTGAATGCCAAAAGTAGGATATCTAATACATTCCAATATGCACATGTAGTTGAACTACAAAAACTGTAATAGAAGGGACATTGGCTAGCTATATTGCCAGGCATGTATGATTTAAGGAATTAAAAAAATATGCAGTTTCTGTACATATTCGGAATGCCAACATTAGGCTAATATTTTAATTATCAGCATCCAAAAAATACGCAGATCTAACAGGCATGTCTGTTAATTCATGCGTCAAAATTTATAACACATATTATTATACTTATTAACAAGATTACAAACAATTATAATAATATTAAATTCTATGTCAGTTCGAACTTCCAACAACTAAGTTTCTTTCTTATTATCTATGCACGTTCACCAAGTAACATTGTTAACTTCAAGGTAACAAGTGAGCATACAAATACAAATTAGACAGAAAATGAAGAACACAGTTCATGTTGTATTTTGAAAAATGAAAGGAAATATCTGCACCTCCACGTTCAAAGTAAGTACAGGTTGATCTGGAACATCATTGGAAGACCTCCACCGCAAAAACTTACAGGGCACACGGGATTGCATCAGTAATCAGTGTTCTTTAAATCAACAATAAATACCGATTGTCATTTATAATTTAAAACTAAAATTTAAAGACTTGTTTAGCTTATTTTTAACGACTAGAATTTACCATAAATGCAGTACAGTGTCCTAATCAACCTCCCAGTATTTGATTTGCGCTTGTGTTGGTGCTAATAATTTCCATCAAAGGCCCCCTCACTCGCTGCGTGGCTTGACCCCTGCCTCATTTTGGGAGAATCAGAAATGGTTGGAGGAGCTGATGTCCAAATTGTGTCCTCCTGCATAAAAATTTAAAACACAACAAGTGGCATAATTAGAACCTCCACTTTAATTATCACATTACAGATGTCACAACAGGCATGTCTGTTGTGACACCAAGGCGATGAAAATAATCACGGATAATTACCTCGATAAGTCAAAAGTAATTGAAATATAATACGACAATAAATCTACCTACCTCCAATCCAAATCATTGTATCACTTTAATTGAACGAACCCAAAATCATCATCGTTCTGTCGGTCATCATTTCCAGGTTGGCAGTTAGCAAACGAGTAAATTACAAGTGTCACTAACTATCATAGATACCAGTTGCAAAACACTTAGAAAAAGTTGATATGACGGAAAATTACTATTCAAACCTAACATGACAAATTAACCTTCAACTTTAAAAACTTTAATTAATTTGACGCTCCAGACATTTCAAAAAAGTTGCACCTCTTCCACTATTTTCCCCTTCTCAAGAACTCTGGTTGCTGCTCAGCCAACCAACATGTCGGTTGACTGAACTAATTGCAAGCAGTGAGGTTGAAAGTCGAGTCTTCCCGCTTTCATTGACTTCGGACATTGAGAAAAACAATGCATTCTAAACCGTGTAGCCATGCACATATGATGAGAGCATCACATAACGTGGATGTCAAGTGCTGATACACGAACTTTGGTAACCACTATATGTATGAATTTTGTAATGCTGTTGGGATACCGGTTTTAAAACATACATTTATGTCAAAAATGTGCACATTGGGTGTATTATATGTATTGGTTGTATGTTGGTGATGCGAATTGGGATGTCTCAGGTGTTATGTTTTAATGTATTCGTGAATATGGAGGGCCAATTCACCCCAAAGTTTTCTACTTTTTGTATGTCTTGTACTCGCACATACATCGGTCTAGCCATTTCATTACAGGTTTTGTAATTCCCATGTGAAGTACAGAATACGAAATTGAGAATACATATGAGATTTATGTAATTCCGATTTTTGAAATACTGAAGCATTCAAAGCTCTCCGAGGGCTTTGTCTGGGTATCCTATGCATACCTAAAGTTCTACTAACCACTAGTATAGCTTATTTATGCAGGAATACATCTTATGGATTGTTATAATAACTCATGAGTTTATGCTTGTTTTTCCTTTAAACCTACCGCACGCCTTATCACCAGTGTTTTGGCAAATGGCAAATTCCATTGCAGTGCCACTCCTAACCTAACGCTGATAACGAGAAAAAAAGCTAAAAATTTGTTAATGATTATCCAGAGGTGCTTGTTTTATCCACTCTAATTTATAAGATAAACAGAGCGTGCGTGAATATCTAAATATAGACATCACTATGATGAAATATACATTTCATAAGTAGATCTGAATCGACAAAGACCATCCTGGAGTAATGATTGAATATAAACAAAATTTGAAAACATGAAATATACAAGGTGCATATCCTTTTACAAAGCTTCTTCCTATTTCCTGTCTTGTGTTGTGTCACTATTTCAAATATGCTTACTTCTGATTCTGGATAGTAGTAAATTAACAGAAAAGTAATTGTATGAGTATAGGGAAGTCACATGTTCCACATGGAAAGCAAAGTTTGTACATACACGCCCTCGTCCTGCACTCAGACCCATATCAAGTCGTTTTCTATTTTATGCAATGCACACAAAAGGTACAATCTTTAATCGCGATGTCATATTGTATTATAGCCTTCCACTCTTCCACAAAATGTATTCAAACTAGTGGAGCACAATAGGACAAAACAAACTCAATATGTATTAAAAAGCTCTTCGTAGGAGCTTCATAAATATTCAAAAGTATGCCAACTCATATGATTAGTCGGTACAAAAGAGACAAGGTTTTTATCTAACAAGCTGGATATATTTATGCAAAGAGGCTACCTATACTATTAATTATTTATATTCTGGTGTGTGTGTCTCACGGAAGAATTAAAAGGAGGATTTTACTATGAGTCAATTTGTCTGATGAGTCTATATTCTACAAACGCTCGATTTCAATAGTAATTGTTCAACTTTTAAGAAAGTCGTATGCCCTTCTTGTCGTGACGTTGCATTGTTCAAATTAAATGGCACGTATAAAGGTATGCACCGTGAGTGGGGACATAATATATGCTTTTAAAGCGGTTAATGTAGAGTTGCAAAAGTTTGTCATTACCAGTGAAGAAATCGGAGCGGTTGTTTCCTCAACACAATGAACACAGTATCTCCAAGCTCTACTGATTTGGACATGGTCATGAGGAAGCCCCAACAGGCGGTGGCTGCATTGTGTCCGCGTCTAAAATATGGGAAACGTTCAACTATTATTTTGCCAAAAACTTGCATGCTTTATTGAGTTTACATTTTCACCGAAATGAAAAAAAAAAATCAAACGATAAATTAAAACCATGCTGTTGGCTTGTTTGTCATGTTTAATGAAGCTTCATATAGCGTCGGTTCAACTATGGTTTAGGGTGGAGTTGGGAATGTTTTGTTAGCGATGAGCTAATGATGACAAGTGACAAAGGATTTTATATGCATACTCGATTAGATATATATCATGATGACACCTGAGGTAATGGGGTAATTTGTTCAATGGAGAAAAGGACAAAGGATTAGTTTACAATGATAGACAGCTACAATTTTTTTTTAGCTTGTTTACAATGCTTACCTTGTGCATACAGATGTGTAGAAACCGTAGGGTTGTGAGAGCACATGAAAGAGTTCTGGAGCCGTTCTGAGAAAGCCAATGAGTGAAAAAATGGCCAAGATAATATTCCAACTAGTCAGCCACTTGCGGAGGTCATATGCAGGTCTATTCTTCATCCAACTTTGTCCACAATAAATCAACACGACGTAAATGGCTGAGGCATACACACTGATTTTCCAATTCTTTCCAACCCATTTTCTTAAAGCTGTCAGCTCAATGTTTTCCCAATCATATACAGTCAGATATTCTGGATTTTGAATGGGATACACCTCCACGAAATTGTCGCTGTTTCCGGTGATATTCATGATGGCGGTTGTGGAATATTCACTATAAAAATATTGCTTCTATGTGAAAACAAAAACTTGTGCAAAATCACTGGACAAGCACCTTTCTACTGGCAGTCTATATAAAGCAATCAAAAGGGGCACAAGTAAAATATATTAATTTTTTTCGTTAACGATTTTGTCAATTTGTCAAGACATGATGTGATAAATGTTTTATATAACTGAGCACCGTATAAAATTCAACGAGTGACTGCTATAACTGCCCTATTTTCAATTACTAAACACCAAGAAGAGAAAAAAAGTAGTTTGTAGCACCGCAAGGAAATCTACAAGAGAAGCTGCTGTTCTCACGCCTTCATGAGACGTACGTCTTTGTTGTTGTTTGTTGGTACACCTTCGCACACGAATAACAGCTCGGAAGAAGTTGCACAGATACATATACCACCACAACTCACACGATGATGATGATTGCTACTCAGAGTTTGAAGCATACTAATTTGCAAAAACAAGACCTTCTCATGAAGTTTAGAGGAGTTTAAAAAAACAAGCTTCTTCTCTGCTACTGCTCCTGCCACTGGAACTCACCACTCTCGCACACTTTTTGATTAAGTGTTAAGAACTGTTATAGGTTATAGCTCCAAAAAAATGTTTCTCTCTTTTGAACCGATGCATAGTCGGCGTATGAAACTTAGTACGAGTACGAAGGAAGCCTTCATAAAAAATAGAGTGCGGTTGGCTTACTTGTACTAGTGGTGGCACAAGTATTTTTGCTGGATGATGGAACAGAGAGAATTGTATAATGAATGATACAAGGATAAATGATGGCTAGAGAGCTCTGCGTGCAATATTACAGAGAGCATCCATAATATATCAAAAAAATTCACTCTTCCTTTTTATTGGACGGAGAGTGAGGAACGGACAGGGTTATTGGTACTGAAAACAACAAGAAATGATCTCCAACAGTATGGGTTTAGAAATGTATTGCGGTAGCTGTCTCCTGATGTTTGCTACTTTGAACGTTTATGTCCGGTAGGGAGAGAGGAAAGTTTGTCAGGAGTAAAAAAAAAAGTTTTTTCCTGCTGCTTTCCAGCAGCTTTCAGCAAGTACCTTATTGAAGATAGGGTGACTTGGCACGAAGGTATCGTTGTAAAAATGAATTAATCCGTGGTGTGGGTTTTCACTAAACTTGAAGAATACAAAAATTGCTAACACCTGGAGCTCTGGGTAATGTCTTGTCTGCACGAGTCGATTCACGCATAATAAGAGCACGCATAAGTTTACTTTTAAACTACATCCCTTTGGCTACACACCGACCGCATATATTTGTAGGTTGTTGTATTGGTGGTCCTACTTTTACATAAGTGCATTGCATTGTAAAGTCTCTCTCATTATCGCCAAAATGAATAGGGAACTCAATTATATGTGCATTTAATATGTAAAACTCTATATAGGTATTTAATATCATATTGTGTCATAGTAAGCATATGCACTTCTACTGCTAATTCGTTCAAACTATGTAATTCGTATTCACTCTACAATAGTTCCAAATGGTAAGATCCATCATCAAGTTCAAATGAACTTTTCGTTTCCAAAATATAATCATGATTGTTGAATAAAGAGTGCATTACCTTATGTTTTATATGTTTGTACACGATGTACATGCAACAAAATTTAAATCGATATGCATAAACAGTAAAAAACATGAGGATATCCCTGTTAAGCATTTTTCATTATTGCCGAAGAAAATTTAGGAAATGATTATGACATTAGCATTTTAAATTAATCGCAGCACGATATGTAATGAATAACAGATTAATATGGATTACGAATGTACAATGTACATACATACATGTTATAGTATGGATGGACTATGAGTAAGTATGCATAATGCCAGGACGCTTCATTTTCACTGCCTTTTGTTATAAATCCTACAAACTCTACCGCATGAATTTTGATAACCAGCAAAACAAACTTCACCATTGAATGACTCATTCATTGTCACAGTCATCGTGGTCATCATTAGCATCATTATCGTAACCATTACATTGACCGAACTGAAGGTGTACGACAAACTCGAACATAACGTGCAATAAACTTTTAGGCTTGCATTTCCATTTATTCTAATTATTCAGTAGTTTCTCGAACATTTTTGTTGTCTGTGGCATATATACTCACACCAGCACTTTTGCCCATTCATCGACAGTCAGCTCAGTCCACTGACCGATTCATCCAATATTCAGATCCTAAACACAAATAGATATAAAATGTCGTCCTGCAACTATATATCAAAACTGACCCTTTAAGTAGTGTTTTGGAAAAAGGGCAAAGCCCTATATATTTCTATTCATGAAAGATTAATATTACAAGCAAATGGCAATCAGTAACATGTGTATAAAATATAATTTTTAATTGGACACATTTTCATTCTATCAAACACTGTAATTATGTGGTTCATTTGTGTGGTTCAGAATGCGTACATTCATTTAAGCTTTGACAGCATATTTTCAAACTAACGGGGGGAAGAAGCCTGCTTTGTATGCCATTATCCCAAAAATTGCTGAAGTAAACAAGGATGATATCTCATATCGTCATATCCCTGTACATCTTTTCTTGTAACAGTGTTCATGTTCATTGACATCTCAGATCTTCATCATTATACAAGGCGTAGGAACACACAAACTTCACAAACAACAAAAATCTGCAGTGATAGCACTCCACATTCAGAGGATTATGTGACGTGCTACTTTCCACACACTGCTTGTGTTGTTGTCGTGCTTGCGATTATGCAATCAGTCAACTTCTTTATGAGCACATGGGTTTGAGTCACCATCATCGTCCTCCTCGTCGTCGTCTTGTGCAGTAATAGCCAAATAGCAAAAAATGGTTTTCGAGGTGATATACAGCATGATTTTCATTGTTGTTACATGTAACAACATTATTGAGTGACTGCTCACTGGCTCGTGGGTGCGAACGATAACAATAGCATCGATGGAGTGAGGAAAGTATAAACAGTAATATATACACGAGCATCATGTAATAGTATAATAATGCTTATGGAGTAATAAAAATAGTTTGTATACTACAATACTTTTTGTTGCTGCTGCTGCCCAGCTACTTCGAAAAAATAGGACCAAAGACGAGGTCAAAATTCATATCTAATCTTTAATGCGAACGTAAAAAGCTAAAGTAATGGGTAGGGATACATATAGGCAAGCACTTTCATTCTTCTGTATTTTTTGTCTTACAAGGATATTATGGCGACAGATAATATCCGCTACTACATAACAGTTGCATTTATGGATTGGAGAAGGTATATATTTTGGTATTTAGGAAATTATTACAAGGTAGAGTTGAGGAGGAGTTTACTGCAGGCCAGGCAGTGACATTAATAATGGTTCCGCAGAAGACGAGCAAGAGGAAAAAATAGCATCATCCCCCGATCCAAACTTTTTCAATTACATTAAGCTTCCCCGACCACGACCATACCTTGTAGAAACTCATCAACTCTGGATGGCACAGGAAGAAAATAAAATGGTAGGGCGACAGCATGTGCCTGGTATCTGCTGGAAATAAGACCTTTTCTATGTAAAAGGCTGGAAGAAATAAAAGACTTGCCAATACCTTGTAAATGATTTGACTTGTAAAGAGCAATTCAAAAGGGTTCTTCCCATTTACGATAGAATACTATCTTTCAGCATGGAACATGGGTAGTAGTTTGGAAAAATAAGACAGTGATACGTGCAAGGACTTGTGGTTTGACGATGTAGTATGAAACCCATAATGAAATACTAAATCAATGCTTTCTCTATCAAAACCCAAAACCAAACCAATGATTTGATTGCGTTTTTATGCTAGTTTTTTTACAGTTTACTCACAGGAACAATACTACTGTGATTCTGTATGCAAAAGTTCCATTTTATTTAATTAATTTGATGTGGCTATGGATGATTAACAAGTCCTTAAAGTTAGGTGCAGAAAATTTTGATCAGGGGGATTAAGGCTGTCAGAGTAGATTTGAACTTACGTATATGTTTGTACCACACTATATATCCGGTCCTTCTGAAACTCAGTTCCTTTAAAAGATTTTAATGTTTTGTATGCTTAATTGTTTTCAAGTCAAAGTAGGCCATATTTTTTGTCAAAAAAACCTTTCGTTTCCCCAATTCCTACTTCCCAAATGCTTTGTAGGTTAGGTGAATGGGGAAGATGACTTAACTGTCATATTTTATCCACTATCTCCTTTATTACTATCAGGCACTTACATAATGAAAGTAAGGCGTATATGAACCCATAAAATCTCATCATATTATGGGCATGTACTTGGACATGTCCACAGTCCACGTTTTGCAAAGAGATGAAAGTCTCTCTTTAGGTTTTGTTCAAGTCACTGTACCACTTACATAGAAAATAGCCGAAAGGCTGAAACTCAAAAGTTGTCAACTTGTAAGCTGTTAACAACATGCGGAGATGTGTTGCGTTCTGTTGATTAAAAAGATGATAATTTGTTTGCTCATTCACTTGTATCTTGCATTCAAGATACAAGATACTCTGCTGCTGCGTTTTGATGCGAGCGTGCTTCCCTCGTGGGTTAAGGTCGTGCAAAATTGGGATGTTGTGCATTTTCCTCTTCTTGTTGTTACCCACACCATTTTTGATTTGTCCTATTCTCCCTATAATTCTTTATCATACCTTCACTTTTGTCGCAAAAAGTGCATCCTTGTAAAGGATGAGCGAACGTTTCATCGTAGGTCTTTAGAGATTTAATATATTTGAAATTAAAAGCATTGATATAGTTCACAAGTAATTAAATTTAACCTAAAAAGTGATTCAACTTATCTAGCAAGTAATCTGTAAAATAATTGTCCGCTTCCAGCATATTTTATTTTTTACTAGTTCCCAGTTTTGATTAGTTGAAGGAAAGAAAAATTTCAACAAGTTGAAATGAACTTTTTAGAATTCACTTCAAAACCAAAATTATTTGTCTTTAATTTTGAGGTCTGGTCTGTGTGATAAATCCTGTCTCATGATGTTTTTGTGGGGGGAAACTTATGAAGACTCACGTTTTCTAAATTGCAGGCACTAGGTGAGAAGGTCGTCTATAAGGTCGGATATGATTGGCCTTACATCAATCTTGGAATGGTAAGTTTATGATCACACATGTTCAGCTGCTAAAAATCGATTAAAATAAATATAACATTTGTAAATGCTAATTGCTTAAGCTGATTGCTTTATAACTATGTGATTCGATCAGAACAATTATTTACATCACTGCACAGAGCGATTTCCTTGGTTTAATTAATATTATCCTTTGTTTAGCCAAGTATATTTAAAATCTTAATTTGTATGAACCTTATAGTGTAACCAAATGATAGTGTGCAATAAAAATCACAATGTTACGCAATAGATCAACACATTATGTGAATAGGGCAAATATGATTTCTCATGTATTCTGTGAACCAGTTCCAACATTCTCATCCAATGCGTCTGTTCCAAAAGTTGTTTTTATAGTGAATGGAACTTATAGACTTTGAACGAGTTTTCCAGTTTTCATTGATGTGCAATAAATGATAGATTAACAATCAACACACAGATTATGCCAAAACATTCCTTTAATAAAAACTAGCAAGTTTTTTTGCTATTATGTAAGTCGAGTTTTTTTTCTCGATTTTGATATAATCATTGTTCAAACTGAGTGCTCTTGGAATCGAGTACAAGACGGACTAAAGAATTTTTAAATACAGCCTGCATCATTTATATAGTTATATTATTACTCAATTTTCACAAAATCATTGCCATTACAATTCATAATTTAAAACACTTTTCCTTGATACTTCAATTTTAATTTTACTCAAGTACTTTGATTTTTTCCAAGTTTTAATGTGTTTTTTCATTAGCAATAGTAATATAACTATTTTAGTGAACAGACAAAATTATGAAGCTTAGCTTACCCATTTAAGGTGCATTTCCACACGAATTTAATTAACTAACTATATATTTATTCACACTTGCTTTAACTTGTTCTTATCAATAAAATTCATGCTTTCTGAATTCACTCTATATATTAGACACACGAGCACAAATATTGAGGTTTAAAATACATTATGCATTCAAGTGTGCTTACATCACAATCACAGCAAAATTAATTCACGTTCTCACATAGTTTGGGTCACATGAAGAAAATCAGGATTGTTTAGTGCGCGATTTTATTCGATGCTTTGAAACACATATATTTCTCTGTGAGTATCATTTCAATCAAATAAAATCGGAAATGAATTCGCATTCACATACTAGCACTCATTCTACAACTTGATTTCTTGATGCTCAAAAAGAAAGAAGGCGAGTTTGTGCGCTAACACGAGCCATCGTTTGTTTCTATTCGCTTCATTGCAAGAGAGAAAGTAAAACTCTTAATGCAAAAAGCATAATGTTTTAAAAAATCTTGTGACCTAAAAAATAAATGTACGTTGGATTTTAAACGTGGCTGTGCTTCCCACTACGCCCAAAATCTCCAACCCAGCTGACAATGGATCCGGTAGAGCAGCGGATCGTGAAAATCGGGGTTTTCTCTATTTTTATAGGGAAAAAATCGGGCGAACTCACTGTAGTTGGTTTCCTTTATTTTACATTTGTGTATCATACATTTTGTGCTTACATAGACCGTATACACAAGTATAATGCCAGTATATTTCATTTAGGTATTATTGAACCGAGAGAAAACATGTAAGACAGAACACAAAGATATAGAGGCATATACATCTCATTCATAAAACATTATATAAAGCGTACATAAAATTTCATATAGAAAGTAAAGGTCCGAGAAATGCCAAGAATATCAGCGGTATAGAAACTTTAGTTCAACCAAACATTGCACTCAACATTTCCCAAATCCAGACCTGCCCATATAGATGAACAGAAACCCCCTTTTTTGTTCATTTTGTCTGGAAACCTATGTAAGCATGACGGCTTTGTAAACTGCCTCTATACTCTCATATTGACATATGACGCTGACGACTATTATGTCGACCTACATACATACGTATTATTTTCCTATGTCTACAAGTTTTTAGAAAGTGCTTCTGCTTTAAACATTGATGATTAGTCAAAAAGGAGCATGGAACTGGCTGAGAGAGAAGAGAAAATGAAGTATGAAATGAAATCCTGCACGTGTTATGAATGTTCAGTATTCTTTGGATTTTATTTTATACAGTCTTTTGGAAAGGGGAAAGGATTAACCCACTGCATAAGCACTGAAGTTTTTGTCTCCCGGCAGTAAATGTCATGGCGTGCTTTCCTAACTCGTACTCATACTCATGCATAATTTGACCACATTGGCTGACTGACTAATGCATTAATTGGTCCTTGTCTTGAGCTAATAAAAGTTGATACGGGTTTCCATTTTTCAGCCAATTATGATTTTTATGAATCCCGTTAATGGTATTATAATGTAGGTAGTATATGTAGTTGATATCTTGTCTACATACTGTTCATATAATATAATATAATATAGCAGAGTTACTATTTTTTGGTTGTCACCAAATTTCAAATTGTGTGAATTATAACATGGATTGAAATTCACGTGACGAAAAGTTCATTCAAATTGGAGAACATAATGAAGCCTCAAGAGTTGGTACACTTTGCCTTGGCTATAAAATTATGAGCCATACTGTTTCCGAACGAGCTGTATACAGTTTTTGACTGGTTAGAATAACTAACACAAATGAAACCCCAATAATATGGTCAAATTTATGCTAATAGCCTTACATTTAACAATTTAAAATGAAGTTATTAATAGTGTACATTTGAAGTTTCGTTATGTTTTATATTTTCCTTTTAGTAAATGTAATTGTTGTCTAAATCTTTTTATTAGACTAGTAGCTGACAAGAATTCAATGGTGGAATTTAGGGAATTTCATGCGCTTTGGCGCTCCATACATATCCTTTTCTACAATACTTTCATTTGCAAATGCAATGGAAATGGATAGGAAATATTCCTGTAAAGAAGGAAATGTCCATTAGCACTACATTACCGAATTTGCTTTTGCCTGACTCGGTTGGATTGTTTTCTTTAGTAAAGATGAAAGCCATGTAGGTACGTAACTTCCGTTCAATCCTTTCATGTTTTGTTAAAAAGAACCATCTATATACACACTCTTTTCTATCTTATGGAATATAATTGACGTGAAAAAGACAGCATAACAGTAATAAAGTCATAGTAGTAGTATCTAATGTACAATTGTAATCTATATGTATAAACTAAAAGTGTATGTATATTTCCTTGATCATGAGTGCTTTCTATTCTGACCAAACTAAACAATGCATATAAAACTTTAGTGCGTGACTCAAAGGCGATAACTCTCCAAAACCTCAACTCTATAATAAAACCAATTAGGTAGTACGTAAACATGAAGTATGTAAATGGATATAAGGGATCTTTTCAGAGTCGTGTCATCAATGACGGACATGAACTTTCTACTTTTAGATGGAAATACAACAAAACAACCAGAATCATGCGCCTGTTCACTCAACAAAGTCCATATTATTTTAAGGAGCATGCTCCAAATCGTAATAGTGTAGCTCATTTTTATCAATTTTGTCAGCGGAAGTTATGCATGATTTCTGGAACTGAAATGAGTTCTTTGCTAGTTTTACCTATAAGCTAATTAAATACATACCAGAAAATTTAGAAAAAAATTCTCGTACTGTTTTTATTCGGCCAGGCAGGTATACGGTGATGTGGACAGGACATTAATGTCTGGTGCGCATTTTTAAGCAGCTCATTTTTTTGTCTGTTATATTAAAAGTTTTAGCACATCGCTTACATAAGAAAACAATAAAAGTCAGTGGCTATATCAGTGGAAAAGGAAAGGACAGACAGCATATTGGGGTCCTTGACTCTTTCCAGCCTAGAATAATTCATGAACTTAACGGTTGCTTTGTCAGTGCAGTACACGCATTCCAATCCAACTATCAAAATTACAGCCTTCATGTTCTTTGCATTTTTTCTGTTATAATGTGGTTGGAATTGAGAAGTTGTCAATGCTTTTGGATACATAAAAATCTTATAATACATTTTCATACATTTACAATGCAATGCAATACATATCCCCATTTCACTTATACCGATAAAAAAATTTTAATGGAGGGGATAATAGAGAATCCCTGCCTTATTTATTCATTAAAAAATCAACATTGAATGCCCACGTAAGTAGGAACATAAAAGATTTTTTCAATAGTCTAACCTTATTGCGTAACAAAACCTACTTGGGAGTTTTGTCAAGATAAAAGACACTAGAGAACGTGTATCAACAATATCCTTAGCCTTAGCTATATCACTACTACCTTTCGGATAACTTATAATTACAATTAGCTTTTATGTTAACTTTCCTAATCTACATTTTTGACGAAAATAAGTAAATTTAATATTTATAAGATTTAATACACAATTATTCAACAATGCATTTAATTACTATTCAATAAATAAGAGAAACAAAACTTTACACGAATACATGACATTACATAATATGTTACGGCAATCGTCCATAAACCTACGTCCGTCCGTATGGAACACGCTACATAGATATGCTTACTTGTTTGTTTTATTTTTGAAACTTCGAGGACTTCGGAACATTAAGTGGCCTTAACCAATTTAATGAACTTTTAAGCTATAGTTCAGGTTCATAATATTGGCTAACAAAGTGGTAAGTTATTTAAGTCAGTAAAGTGCCAAGAATTTGTATATGGCATCAAATGACTTTTCTAAAATTGTACTGAAATTTCATAAGTCAGTGAATTCCATCTCGCTAAATGAACTGTCCCACAATTCAAAGATTTGACTCTAACGTGTATCAAGTACCTGTAAAATCCTCGGAATTTCCTACTAGTCACATTCATTGTCGCTGTATAAGGTGATCATCAAGGAGAATGAAAAAGGGTTAAAATTGTAAAAATAGAACAAGTGCAATGTTTGTATGCAGACAAGGATAGATAGTGAGTGACACATGAAGAATGAATGATACCTGAATGATCTTAACTTCCCTCCTACTCGAAAAGAAAGTGAGAACAAGAAGATGGGCTCGGGCTTCCCTTCATGTGCATTATACTAACCATTCATGGCAAATGATGCGTAATGCTTTATCTTATATATTTCTGTGTTTATTTTTGGAAAGTATAGGAACTATGTATTATCAATAGCCTTGCAGACAAACAGGTATGTAAGTCGTTTCGTATCTTTACAAAACTACCTTTTATTGCAATGATGATGGCTGCGAATCCGTTCAAAATACAAAACGATCATTTTAGAGTCGCAGCTCTCAGCTTCGTTCAATTTCAATTATTTTTACGAAAAAGGGGTTACATGTGAAATAATACACAAAAGCTATGTTACCATTTCAATTCATACAATAAAAGTATTATTTACATGATTTTTGTACAAACAAATTCGTTCCTATTTTTGAACGTGCGTAGCAGTGGTGTAACCTAATTTACCCACGCACTTCTGGTTTTTAATGCGTATTGTGTAAATGCCGATGTTCATTCCGAGAATAATAAATGCTAGATTCGGATCAATAAAAAATCAAACACATCTACCGATTCCTTTTTTAGCAGAAACATTTGTAAACCAAGATGGCAACTTAAATAATGCTAAATAAAGAATGAAGGTAAGCATAGTTTTTTTTTCAGATAAATGTTATTCTTCTTGACAGAAAAATACTGAATACAGTTTCGTAACAGTCTAAAATCAAAATATTTGATTTCTGAATGGTAAAACATATATTTACAAATCAGTTTCTATCTGCAATGTGTGGCTAATAATAATACATAATATGAACAAAAGTTTACACTTATCACTTTTTAAACTTCAATAATTACAATATAATATGAATGGACAACAATGTATGTAGCAGTAACATTCTAGTCACCAGTATTACATTATTCTTCTGTCGATAACTAGATAATACAGAGCAGCATAAGCAAAACAGACTTATTCTTTCATTTCGAATTGAACTATTCTAAATGTCACAATATAACAGAGCGGGGAAGATTGTTTCTCCGCGTCACTTTATCATAAGGTGTACTTTAAACATTAACATTACATATTATCATACTTAACCAAACTATACTTCTGTTCTTAGCATTAATTCCATTTTTACTTCGTAAATATATTTACATAAAAGGAGCATCAATCAGTTTCTTAATGTAATAACCATACGCGCTCAAGCACACTCTTAACACGTAATCTCTCACAATCTCACAAAAATAACACATGGGTACATATGGGCATGCTTAAGTACTTGACAAATTCTTAAGGACTAATTTTATTAGCAAAAACTATTCATAATATTGCAATAATGATAATATTATTTAAGGCTTGATTAATATTTTATACATGTCGTATTGGATATGACATGTAGTAACGTCTTAAAAAATGGTACAAGATCAAATATTATACTTATTTTAAAATTGTACATGAAAACGAATAATTGTATTTTTCAGATACAATCAAATTTTCTTGGCCGTTATACTTGAAGTTAAAAAAGTTCTGCAGCATCCAGCGCAGACTTGAACATAAGACGATATGCTCACAAGCGCAGAATTACATCTACGATGGGATGATGTTTTTACGTCATCTTCATCTTCTTGGAGAAGTATGCTCGATAAAAGAAGTTGGCAAAGAGGACAAAGTAGGATGCATACATGGATAGGGCAAAGTTAATGTTTTCCCATCCACAGGCACATGGGCTTCCAAGAACCGCTAAAAAATTATAAAACAAATTTATGTAAGTTACTTCTTATCAGGCATAAAATTTAAGTATCTCCTTGAAATTCGTCGTTTTATCAGATTATATAATGGTCCGTCTTGTCGCAAAACTTGTAGTTGTCAAGCCTGATTACTTTTCTATGAAAGACTGATAGTCATTTATACTATTGACCTTGATCATGCAAACGGTTGAAGAAGGCAAATGCATTTTTATTGCATACGATTGTGTCATTTCATTGCATTTAGTATCTTCATATATATGTGGCAAAATTTCAAAAGACAATGTCCCGGTTCGCCTTTCTTTTATTACAGACAGACTTAGCATTTTTTAAAGAAAATTGTTCATCTCTTTTGTTCAACAACTCTCATAAAGATTTTATTAAGGATCATTATCTAATTTTGTATGCAGGATTTTCAGTGCAATTAACTCTCACCAAATTCTAAATACCACAAGAAAATGGACTCATGCTCTATACATGGAATAGAACAGTTAATTTTAGGGAGCGAATAATTTCAGAATCTACGTAATCAGCAACTCGAGACTAATCTTCAATTTTTAATAATAGCATGTCCCTCTAGTGATGTTTATAGCAGACAGACCAAATTTTCGAACGATCATGAATGCTATTATTGCTACTGTCATTTCACTTTTCACAAATTTGAAAACTCCTATTCATCAAGATAGGTAGATCATCCAATATAATTCGCCGCTCATGATGCAAGCAAAAAGTATTTAAAATCATTTTCCACGATAATCTCTCGTATTTATCTCTCTGTCCTGATGAAGATGGCGTATGTTTGGCCAGTAAAGTGCTAACATAAGTCGCCTTGTTTTTTTTCATCTTATATTTTACATCTAACCACACCATACATAATCTTCATCTATAAAAAGTGAGAATCATTATTATGCCATTCGTAAGACAGAGTCCGTTGCAGTGTACGTTTAAAAAGTGTTTCAACAAATCTACAAATGTGGTTTTATGGTGGAGTAAGTCCATAACGATCTATATAACTCATGCGAGGTGCAAAGGATTTTTTTTAAAGGTGGTGTCCACTTTTTGTGTGTGTCACTAGAAGCTAGTTTTTGTCTGCCATGCTATTTGCATAATATGCAGCAAAGGCTCAAATGGATTAGGTTAGGTATGTTATCGTGAGGATTTTTTAAAAACGCAAAGCCAGAGACGTTATTATCTTGATGGTGATTATCATGATGACTGTAGTGCATGCCGATGCGTTGCGCTTGTTACGATGAGCGCTTTATTTTTTTCAAGAGTGTGTCTATGCCTCTCTTACCTTGTACTTGCATAAGAGTGCTAACGACTCTTTCATAATCCATAACGTCGACATAAAAATCGTCATTTCATCTTTGTAGCCATCTTTCGTTAATTTAAACTTTAGTCCCAGGTGTAAGCTTGAAAATTCTACGCGTATTATTTACATAAGATTCTCAGACTTTCAAGATTCAATTAGCACCTGTCTGATGTTCTCTCAGAAGCAAACAAAATACAGGGATGAACGACAAAGCTCAATGAATGCATCTTTTATGCTCACGTGGATACCTTCGTCTGATGCCTTTAAATCAGTCACTGGTCAGATAGTACTATGTACGCCCACATCGTCAGACTTGCCTCATGCATGGCTCGTTGTCATTCATGATATACTCACGTATTCAAGCGTGTAATGGTTTATGAATACATTTTTGCTTGTGTCGTCGTCGTCGTAGGAGGTAATGTGCGTGAGATGTATCTTGGTATATTACATTTTAGATAGAAAGCGTTAATTAATCGTAACTAAACTGACCTTTGGTGTACAAGGAATACATATTGATTGTGACTCCAACAACCATTTGGCTCAATTGCAGACAGGTGATCATCATTGCCCAGTTTCGTGGAATCTTCACCTTCAAAGACTACATAAATCATAAAAAGGGGATAAGAATCAGATATAAGTGGACTTCTATTTACTAATTAATTAGCACTAACATTATATTGATATGTGTGAACATGATATCGCACCAACCACTCCTACACTCTTCTTTTCATTCAGTCAATATACTGTGCATTGCACAAACATAGTAGCTTATACAAACTCCTCTTTATTTTCTAGACGTATTGCAACAATTTACAGCTAACATTCCAGGAAATGGATTTGTTCATTATGTGCCGGTCAAAGGTATATGATTCCAGCTAAAACCCATGCCGTCACACAGAATCTTCTGGAGAAAGATGACGTGGAAAAATGATGCCATGAATATACTTGAACTGATTGATTAAATTAAAATTGAAACGCAAATGCATAATAATATCTCACTCTACCAACTTGGGTTCTTTCAACCATAAAAACTAAAATCCCAATCTCCATGAAGTAAGCAAACATATAATCCAATTTCGTATGAGGTGGTCTGCGAGTCTAATTCTACTTATTATGTTTTACTGTATAATAATCCTTTAATATTATTACAGCTAAGACACTAATTTATGATCGAGAGGCATGACGTTGGGCCGGAACTGGGAAGTGTATCTAAATATTGGGCCGGTTTTCCTGTCATCATCCCATAAACTCATCATTTGCTTTATTAGCTGCTAAGGGCTCTTATTATTAAGGATTGATATAATGAGAAACTAAAAAACATAACTCATACAATTATATGTGGGCTTTCTTGAAAGGGAAATGGGATCACGGTGATTTTTCTTATTCTTGAAATAACATAAAGTTATATATCCTGTTTGAAGGTCAGTTGTGAGCAGATATAGTGATGCGAGGCTTCTATTATTGCTCACAACTTGCAGAACTGATCTTAGGTGGAGGTGGTGAAAATGATGGCCTGATGGCTTATAATTCAATTTAGCAAACATTGGCAATAGACATGCCTACTTTTCAAGCATATTATTATCATTCTCAAATGTAATAAGTAATAAACGATCAGTGGAAAATCTGCAGAGATGTGTAAAATTTTTGGCCTACCCTAATTATTGTTGCGGTGCGGCTCTATACGTAATTAAATGAAGTCGAGATTTTTTATGAGACACAATAAAAGCTAATCTAATCTTTAAACGAATTATAGAAGACAATAATAAGCTGAAAGTTCCAGAACTTGATTTCCATACCTTGAGGGCGTAGTAGGAATACATGAGGGCATGAACAAACATGTTCATCGTCATGAACCATCGGAGTGGTGGCTCATACGCTTCATAGGTGTACCAGGTATAAATGAGCACAGTTATATGGTGATACCTGAAAAATATAAGTCACTAATGTTTAAAAAATACACATTTGTATCTTTTTCTCGTCATCATCAGCAAAAGCAAAAAAAACTGGATCTGAAATATAAAAAATCTACTACTTGTTAAAAGAATTTTATAGTAAGTTTTAGTAAGTAAGATTTAGTAAGTAAGAATTTAAGCATATATTTTCCAAATCTAATAAAAACCCGCTCATATTCTTCCAATACCATTTTAACACCTAAGTTGTTAGTTTTACTCATCATCTGAATATTAGTAGTCTCATGCTCCAGCAGATGAAATATGCAGAGATGCTACTGCGTATATTTGAACTCGAAAACGATTCAAGTATTGATGATACTGATAGTTCCACTAAAAGATTTTAAATTCAACTTGCAGAACGAACGTCATCAAACTGTATGTATTTCTAGCCAATCAGAAGAGGAAAGAAGAAGCGGACAAGATAATAATAGATCGTGTGTGAATTGGAGTGAATGATATGATAACAATTTCAAGCTAGACAGTTGCAAAATGCAGTGTTAATCATTTGGAGCCCACGTATTTTCCCATTTTACAAAATCATCTTTACTCCTGGTTGTCGAACAATAATTTATTTCATAACCAGTTTATTTGCAAAAATCTTTCATATTTTTAGCTTGGCAAAATAAATTGGGAAGGGATCGGTAAGGCCGATTAGGGCTTCATGTGAATGAACAGAGAGCATTGAATTCTCATCTCGTACACTTTTCGTGTGCATTTTTGTCAAGATGCTTTCCTCCCTGAGCGATTCCACCTTCGCAAAATATTTGTTTTTGTTATTTGAGGATATGCAATACCAAAACTAGTTTCATGGTGAAGTTTATTACCGCATTCGATTGCTATTTGGCGCAAGGTCTCCATGTATTAAACTTGAGGGTTGTTGTTGTTGATGTTGTTGACTGTTGACGCTGCGTCGAAGGTGTTGCATTTTTCTTATAATATGCCTTCTACCACTACTGATGATGATTGCTGCCTTGCATCTGACGATATTGCTTTTGTCATCCCTTAATTTGATAGCATTCCTTATGCAGCAATATAATGTCTTATAATATTGAATTGCTTGTATCATTGCAAGAAAAAAAAATACAAATTTCCTTTTTTATCTTCACTTCTTCCTTCACAAAACATTACTTTAGCTAATTGCACAAATTCCGGTATGGAAATGCTTGTGATGCAATGCCAATCATGGAAACACTCATCTTTGTTTTCATTCGCATATATTACGCATCTTTGTACCGGCGACCGGACATTGATTAAGGTGTAAATTTGCATGCACATGACAGGCCAACGTTGTAAAAACCAATAATAAAAAAATAATCATCTTCATTGCAGTCTTGTATTGAGATAATACTACAAAATTCCTATAAAGACTTTGCGCATGCCTATGTGTCTATGCTAAGTAGTGTCCCTTGACCTTCGACATGTTTTATTCAGTTGATGTTATAATCGCATCTCGTGCAATTGCATGCGCATTTAATGGACACGCTTTGATGATGAGTGATGATGAGTGGCTTTGCAAAACATTGTATGTTTGGATGCTTATCAAGATCAAAAGTTCCAAACATGTTCATACAAACTTAACAAGTGATTAATTTTGCATGGCAGAAGATCTTTGTTCAATGAAGCAACTTATGAAACCTATGCAAAAATACTCAAAACTTCTTCATGTTTTTTTTTGTTTTTATGTAATGTGCAGAGAAAAAGTCAGAGAGATAGCACCCAAACACATTACAGGAGTACCTGACCTTCCCATAATAAAGAATCCCTGATTGATGAACATTGACTTTGACTACACTTAATCGAAGCATGCATGGAAGAGAGATGCAGCACATTAATATTATACTGATCTCATGAGATTTCAATGGCTACAAAATTACAGGCTATGTCATATGAAAAAAAATTTGCATTTTTTGTTGTTGTTGTTGTTTTGACCGTTTACGAGGTTGGGTGTATACTTTAAGGAAGAGGTTATATTTGATGTATCAACTTTATTGCAGTACACATTGATTCTTGGTTAAATTAACGCGAAAGATTCTTTTTGAAGAGCATGTGTCATGTGCCCTCTTGTTCATGATAACAAAGTGCGTGTCAAAGAGGAGGCCACCCCGATACTCTTCACTCTGTAACAGTGTATTACATTGTTTTGTCTTTTGGCGAGACAGGGCGCACTAATTACCGAATTATTCAAAATATTTAAAAAGACAAAGTCAGGTCTAAATTGACATACGCTGATTACTGTCATTTGAAACATTTAGTGGAAATTGCTCGTAATCGATCCATCATTTTCATTAACAAATTGAAAGAGCAAAAGTTTTTTTATGTATCGTTTATACTTGCACATGAAATTATTGCACGTTCACCTCTCTCTACTGTTGTTGATCTTGCATTTGCATATATATTTTTTGTTTATGATTTTTAAACGAAGGGAAAAAAAATCGAGTATTCTCAAGAATATGATCTATGGCTGGTGTAAGTGCCACTGCAATGTCAATGTCATTATTGCACTTGAGCAACAACTAGCGGCAATTCAGATAAAATAAAAAGTGTCAGTTGCTGACTGAGACACATTTTTGCTTTAATTAAAACGTTATCTGCACTCGCCTTTGTTTACATTCCTACATTAATATCAGCTAGACCTACAGTAAGGCACTCTGTCATATTGCTTAATACTTGTCACGTAATATTGGCCACCTACCGTAAATCTGCCTAAGAATTGAAACATTTTATCATTTTATTTTGGGACGGTCAATGCCGTGACATTTAAATATTGAAGGTTCTCTTGCTTAATACTCTATAAATGCGACAGGTTGACTGCGTGCGTCGTCAGTCTCACAACTAGTCTCAACACTAAAATTTCAAAGATGTTTTGGACTTTTTGTATTGTTCGCACGAATTAATGCTATGATCAGCCCGATGGAGATGCGATGAGTGCGTTATTCAAGAAAATTGAGAAGCACAAAATAATATTATTGTTTGAGCAGAGTTCAGAAAACAAAGCAGATTTACAGAGCAAGCATAATAATATTTTCCAAAATTGCTTTGACCGACCAGCAAAACAGAGGAAAAGAAATTTCTAGGCTGTAAAATGAAATAAAAACTTACCAATGCAGAAAGATAAGAGGTTGTTTTCTCAAAACGATGAAAATGGTATCTCCCAGTTCTACCATTTTGGAGAGGGCCATCAGCCAGCCCCAGAATGCTGTGGCGAGGTTATGCTCATCTCTGGAAATAACATAATAACAAAATAATCCATTAAAATTGTCGTCGGTAATGTTAACAATGAGATTGAGCTCTTCATTAAAATATTTTCTTTTGTGTTTTTACTCTTCACCTCAGACTTTTATTATCAAGTTAATTCTAACAGAGTAGTTGTATGCAATTATACAAGATTAAGTAAATATATTACGTCTGTTTTCTTTGTGGGATTATTTTTGCTAAACAAGTGGATTCTTCCTTTACTATAAACCGTATTCCTCAGTCATGATTATTGTGATTATTTAAGTTAATGACAGTATTTCACTGTAAATAAATTAAATTATATGGTACATGTAATTTTACAGTAAGTGGGGTCCGAGCTAACAATCTGTCTACTCAAAAGTGTGCGTCAAACTTGTACTCTTCTACAAATTCAAAAGTAAAATAAAACAAATCTTCTGAGACGTTTGATCATCATTCCAGACACCTCAAAGATATCTCAAATCTAAATCCGTCTGAAGTAACGTCATTTGCGGATATGGGAGCATTGTTTTAAAAATGTTTTAGCACAAGTGCAGAACATGTTTTAGGAGGAAAACCAGTGAATGAAATTAATTTGCTATCCCCTGTATCCCATTTCTTGAAACTGATTTGATTTCAATGAATGATACAGTGAGTTGTTAACCTTTCCTTTCATGATGATAAAAGGCTAATGATTTATTACTGAGCATATGAGCATTGTGACCATTGGTTGTTGTGCAATGATTTTGTACCAACTGCTGTGCCATTCATGATTACTGAAATTCTGTAACCTACAACTATCATATCTGACATTTAGAAGGGTAAACATTAGATCAAACTCTATTTCAATTACTGTCAAATTGATGTTCATATAAGCTACTGTACTCTCTCACAGAAGATTATACACGTAATCTTAGAAATCGATTGATAACTAGTGTTAGATGACTTATCTAATGGATCAAAAAGCATCGAAAAAGTGGTAACAATCAGAGGTGTGCAATATGACATTCGTCAATTTATCTCCCAGCCATAATAAACTTCATTTTAATTTAGAAGTACAAACAAAAACGAAAGAAAGAAATGCTTCCTTAATTTGCATTATATGGTAGCGTTGCCGTTGCCTCACATGACTCATAAATGACATTTGTAATTTGTACTAACCACATAATAATTTCACAAAACGCAACAAATGTAGTAATCTTGACTATTTTACAAATTTGCAGGATAATTTATAACGTAATTCATACAAAAATTCAGTTTTGTTGAGGATTACCTAACCAAAACAATAATAATTATAGCATTATGCCTGTAGAAATACTAAGTAGATGAACGCATGCTAAGAATATAATATCCTCTTTTGTAAGGTCGGGTATTACACTTTACAAGAAAATGAATGAAACATGATATAACCTCAAAGCCGTGTTTACTCTCGCATATTTGTGTGTAGGTAGAGGTCATAAACACCTCATCTGCATACAATTTCCCTACAGACCTGATTTTACACCTGGTTTTGTATTGGGAGCATAATGCACCAAACAACCTTATTAGGAAGTTCGTGCTCTAAATCTTTTCCTTTCTCTTACATAACAAACAGCAGCATCATAACTCTCACTTCTTGTTATTTGTGCTCAAACTAAAACCAGTTTCTTTTCTCTTCACTCACATCCTCCTTTTTGGGTTATATCACAACAGAAGAAGGAGCTCGTATCATGGTCAACAAAAACTCACGCTTTCAACAACAAAGACCAGTATAAAACCTTAAAACTCAAAGGTGTCTTAAGAGAGAGTGAACTGATGTCCTCGAAGTTAATAGTACAGTTTTCAGTCATTCTTGTAAATGGAACTCTACGGGATCCACCCGCCATCCTATAAGCTTATGCACACATTAATCTTTTCTTTTTTGTCAGTCATGGACGAAAAATGGAACTTGCAAGGTTGCTACTGTTGGGGATGTTTCATATGAACAGGGGCATTATGAGATGATCGACACAGTCATGGAGAAAATTAGAAATCTAAGGAATTTGTTGTATATATTTTTCAATTTACCTGATACAGATGGACTTGTGGAATCCTTGCTCACTTTTGAGTACATGAAACAATTCTGGAGCCGTTCTGAGGAAGCCAATGATTGAAAATGTGGCCAAGAGAATGTTCCAACATGTGAGGGCTTTACGAAGCTGAAATGGCTGTCGGTTTCTCATTAATCTTTGTACACTAAAAATAAAAAGGAGGTATACTACTGAAGCGTAAACTGAAAGTGCCCAATTAGCCCCCATCCATTTTCTCCATCGCCGGAGTTCAAAGTGCTCCCATTGGTATACTGTAAGGTAGGATGGGTCTGAAATGGCGGTGACTTCTACGAAATACTTATGGAGGAGTTCATCCTCTGCTGAGGTGCTGTTACTGTAATCTGTAACTGCCACATTAGGATTTTCCAGGTAACTTCTGCCATACTCTCCAAGGCCAAGAAGAGATCTTGTTATGCTGCTGCTATTTTCATATAAAAGTGAAGTGCCCATTTTGATGTGTGATGTGTGGAGTTGTTTTCAGACAAAGATTTTTCTGTTTAAAAACCGATTCGTCAACTGTTGTAGTACATAAGGACTGCTGCCTTATATTTTGATTGATTTGCGTTCTTCTATTTTCGCTTTGTAGACGAGAACAAAATCTCAGCTTTACCCATTCACAGCTAAAGCTTTCGATTTCTGGAAACAAAAACCATTAAAATTCGATATGTATACTTAGACTTTGGTGTGTAAAATAATAGAGAGCACAACTTTTTAAATGTAATAGATAGGAAATTCACGCACAATGGACTAATCTGAAAAGAATTAGGAAATGCTAATTTCTTTATTTTTTGCAAAAACTCTCATCTCAAGTTGTACTGATATACTGCAATTACTAAAACAATTAGAGGATGTTTAGGGTGAACTCTGATTTTAGGTGGAGATGTGGTGCTGATGCTTACTTTGCAACAAAGAGTTAACAATGGCGAGAAACTATAATCGTCAGATTATTATGGAGACGACGACGCCGAGTTGCTCAATAGATTTTGAAGAAGGTATTTCGCAGTTGGTGTGTGCAGTGAAACTGAACAAGTGAAGAATAAAGGCTGCTTTCTTGAACCGGCATAGAATGCGATTCAGAGAAGAATAAGTGCGGATGTCGTGATTCTTCAGGTATATATGGAATCATCAGGTAGCCAAACACTGTAACATTATGCCGCTCATTTACCTGAGCTTCTCAATTGTTGTTTCTGCAGAGAGCTCTGATCTTCGTGATGATGACGATGATGATGATTTTTTGTGGTGGTGGTGGATCATGATGATCACGATGAAGCTGCTGTGGTGCATGTGCTCTGCAGTAGACAAAGTATTACGTCTACAACAAACAAAAGCGCATCAATATGTGGTACTAAAACCTTATGGACAGCAGCCGAGGTAAGGTCTTTCCTCAGGTATAATATGTATATATTAAACTTTTCAAGAACTGGTATAAAATATCATGCATACCTGGGCTATCCCTAACGCAGAGATAAACGACATTAAAGCCATGATGTAGTTTGTCTATAAAGAATCGCAATTTTCAACCCTTTCTTTTGGGATACCTTGTTATTTGTTATGCCAAAGAGGAATTGTGTAGGTATTTCTATATATCTGCGTATAGGTAGCAAATACAGGTTATATATTATTCTGTACTTTATTACAATTATCTGTACAAAAGATCAAATATGCATAACATGCCAAGTGAATCTATAGATTGGATTTAGAGGTTTTGACTGGACATCCCCATCAGCGCAGCGGCCAGAAACAGGATTGTCATGGACAGATGAAACCTTCTATCTAATAAAGCATGTGGAAAACTCAATCACAGAATTTACGTGGTAAGCGTATTTTACCATCATAAACTAACAAAAAGTCCACACAGGTAATAATAGCTGATATTGGGATTTTCTTGAAATGAAAACGACGCAGCTTGACCGGGGCTGTGGCTCAGGCGAAGGTTGATAGGTAATAATAGTACACTTATACAGATATCTTCTATATGATATTATGCTATTATAGCCTATATAGCTTACACTTTCTTATAATGTTTAATATAAACTAGATGATCAGGTTCTATGTATTTTACGCAAAAATGTTATGGACTTTTATGCATAGTTTCTTGTTTACATGTCGAGCAGGAGTGCGAAGAAATGTCCCGAACACATTGATTCTTTGAAACACCTCTGATTTGTCGAAAACACGTTTTTGGTTGATCATCCGAAAAGAGTTTAAAGTAATAGTCAGAAAACATATAATGGTGCCTTGATGACCAAACCGATTTTTTACCTGAATGTAATTTAAGATCTGCTGTGTGTACTTCTGCAAAATAAACTTTCAATAACCTCAGTTCAAGGTACATAATATAGTTGCCTGCTATATGACAATTTAATGGTACACTTTTTTGCTTGCATTATTCTTACCGAAAAGATGAGAGTCCATTAAAGACTTATATAGCTAGCTATACGCTATAGGGTTCGCAAAAAACTGGTATTATATCGTTTTTTTGACTGTTCATTCTATCATCCCTTACCTACCTTACAGAAAATAATGAGCACTTTATCCCATTGTCTTTAGATGAGCAGTGTACCTAAATGTATGAAAAGTATAATAAACTTAGATGCATTGCCTGCGGAATCTTGATAAATCCAAAATTTGATGCTACCACGTAACAGGTTTTTTTCGTGTTTTGAAGAAAATGAATATTTCAATTCTGGATTCTAAGAAATTCAAAGTAGGAGTAGATGATGTGTAAAAGCCATGGCCATGCAACTTGAATAACAAGCCCTCTTCGGTATTTCCTTGGGTCTGGTCAGCTACTTTGTTTTTCTCATCGACGACGACCGGTGTTTCCCCAATTTTTTTTCTTTCACCAAATGAGGCATTCAAGTTCATTTTAGCCAGAATCCGTTCCTCTCTTTTTTTGTCAAAATTGGATCGCTATGAATCTGAAAATTGCATAAAGACTTTTTTGAAAAATCGATGAAAAAACCTGGGATTATCTCATACTTTGAAAATTTTCCATTTCTCGTTGATTATGTCTCCATTTTTTTGCTAATTTACTCTTCAAAAAGCATCTCCAAGATTGTGCAATTCGATTGCATTTTCTTAATTTTCTTTTATGCAGTCATTCATCATAATCATCACTGGTCACACTAAATTTGAACGCAATAATATTATGGCTTTTAAAGAGGAATCGCCATCTCGGGAATTGGGAACAATAACAAAATCGCAAAAAATCATTTGAATAATGAAAGTAATTATATTGTTGTTGAATGAACTATAACTTCCTTGAAACAAATACCTCGTTCTAATAGACCTTCTTTTACCTCAGGAGCGAGGAGAAT
This sequence comes from Willowsia nigromaculata, assembly GCA_034700605.1. Classification (NCBI taxonomy): domain Eukaryota; kingdom Metazoa; phylum Arthropoda; class Collembola; order Entomobryomorpha; family Entomobryidae; genus Willowsia; species Willowsia nigromaculata. Next base: position 32,030 of record JAQIXX010000251.1, on the reverse strand, counting down.
GTTGCAAAAAAGTACTGACCGGGTGTAAGTCAGGAAATCTCAAGGTGCCATTTAATGGGAATTCATGGCGTTTCACGTGTTGGCCATATCATTTTGTAGCATTCACTATCCTGTATTGTGAGCCAAGTGAAGTCAAGCCTTTGCAGTTTTGGAGTGTGCCGACAAGCAACGATGACAAATTTTTATGATGTATGATGACTGATGTATCCTATATTGATAACTGCAGTAGTAAAATTAAGTCTTAAAAAGGTATACCCGAGTACGTAGGTTCTAAGCTGCCATTCTTATCCAAATTTTTAGTGAAAGGATAAGTACATGGGGTGACATTGAAAACCCACAATGTGCTTAAATGACAAGACCAATTCACAAGTGACATTAGTGCTTCATGTCAGCCACAGGATAAAGTTAATAATTAACAGTTTTACCTCATAGAAAATGTCAAAAACATATATTGCTATACTATTATTGTAAGGGATACATATGAATCACACGTGAACAAGCAAAAAACTACAACTGAAATGGTGCGCAGTTTATAGTAAAGCAAATCAGACTTTTATTATTCTTATTTTCTACTAATTCTTTTCTGAGTAGATAATGCTTATTTTATTAAAAAGTATGCAGATATGAGAGATAAATTATTACTTCTTGGACACTTTTTCATTAGATAGTTTTACCATTTTGTCACTTCTCCTCTTCAAGGTCATTGCCTAAAGAGCTAGAGGAGTGATTTAATTTTTGGTGGAAATGGAGTCATGATCAGAAAGGAAAGGAAGTTATTGATGCACGTAGTAAACTCATTACATACTTAACTGCTCTTCCCCAGATTAGCCTTGTAAATTAAATGAAACCGATAGTTGTAAGACAAGACAGTGATGGGTGATTTGCTGCTGGCAGTTTGTGGTTGTGACAAATAAAATATAAATTAAAAAGCAATTTTTGAGCAAGGCGGCTGTAATAGGTAGATAACCTTTTAAAGATCATTGGCACTAGCCTGTTATAAAACCGGACTAATTTATTATTCCTTTTGACATTAAAATATTAAGATTTGATAATTATTCAAAAGTCTGCAAAAAAGACACTTTGTTCTTCAATGTCCATACGATATTGTCTCTTATATTTCAAAGTTTTATGCTCAATGTTACTTACCTAACCATAAATGTCATGCACAGAGGAATTTTAGGTCGCATGAATTCTTTAAGCTGTTGGTTTCGAAATTCATTAAAACGACTATACTGTCATATAGGCATCACATCCTTTGCATGTCACTGAGTCACATCGTTATAATGACAAAAAATAGTATCATCATGATGTATGTTATTGTGCTATCTGCCTCTGTTGGTGGTGCAAAGGACAGGTGTATGTTCTTGTAATCTTTGTTGGAGACAAGAGATTTTGAACAAACTGTGGAAAAATTCTCTGCACCATGTACCAACCAGACTAACATGCTAAATATAACTATTTTTTTAAACCAGTCATTCGTGAATGCTTAGTCTCAAGTTAAGTTTTAAACTTTTATTTATTTATATTAGGTAGATAATTAATTTGACACCAGCACCTGCATGTACGTATTCGTGAACCCACAAGTTGAAAAACCAAATAAAAACAACTTTAGTTCATCTCAAAGTTTTAAAAAATTTCCAAACTGGAATTTGCTGAGAAAACTAGCAGCTGGTGAATGAAATGGGTATATGAATGAACTGTATAATTTATTTGAAATGCTGATACATTATGTGGCACTTAACATTCCATTAACGTTTATGGGACGCTATAAAAACTGAAGATGTGGCCGATCTAGCACGCGTGATTTACATACTGACCAGACACATAATTCTGGAACACTGATCGGAAGTGAAGGGATTCCAGCATCGAACGTAGTTAGCTACAGGCTACTAGTTCAAGCATCAATCACTCAATTTTAATTAGTTCTGGTATCTTACGCTTATGGGGATTTCCAGGTACAGTATAACCTCTGCTTACAAACAACCATCATGATTGTCATGATTGAGTCACCGCGTATTTTGTAGAAAGACGAAATCCACTTTCATAGGTAACCTTGATGGAGTTTGCGGAAATGGGGTGTGTCATTTGTTATATGTGTCATATTATCACCTCTTGTGTCACGTGCAATAAATCCTAGTATTTAGTGTCTTGAACTTTATTGCTCCTTTTTATTTCATGAATGTACATTCAATTCCAGGAAGTTATCAGTTTTGTGGTACGTTGCGCATTTAAACTGCAACAAAACTTATCTCTCTGTGAGTGAGTGATGCTTACATCTTAATTGCAACGCTGAGTTGGCGTCACCAAATGCAAGAAATTCCCAACCAGTTGCATTCAAGTTCACATGACCCCAAGGAGGTAAACATGTGTCACACTGTCACACAGCACTTGATGTCACAAGTGCGGTATGGCAAACATGGATGCTTATTAGGCAGGTCAATGACTACTTCATGACTAACCACAAAACATTGTGTGCAAAATCACTTGGCAAAATTATATTATTCCAAGTGCATGATCATGTGCTTGAACGACGCATAACAATGAACCGCATTCAGTCGATTTTCAATGAAAACCTGCATATCCTTTCCAATAAATTATTTTCTCCAAAGAATCATTACGCATGATGGAGGCTATGAAGCACTTGAAATTAAACATGCAAAAAGGTAGAGGTAGCAAAGTCAGAAACAGGAACATAAAATAACTACTGGTTTGTAAAAAATGAGGATGTCGCCATCATACGAAGTCATACAGCAAAAGTAGCAATGTCCGCCTAGCTCATGTGTACGCTAATAGATGTTTTCAATCTGTCAAAAAATCACAGATAATCAATAAAAGCGTAGTGTGTAGGCAAGCAAGCTCATCTCTGTATGAGCTGTCCATGTGTTTTCAGTGTTAATGAAAAGGGTTACATCTTTTTTACTGCTATTATAATATGGCATCGTCAATCGTCAACATATACAGCGGAGGAAGGAGGATGCAGTCCGTTATCAAATGATGTGAGATGTTGGTATTGTCAATAGCCTCTAAACTGTAAGAAATTAGGTCAGCCGCGCGACTCGATAATAGTTCCTGCGTCCTTCCTTGTCCTAGGGACGACGGTGCGATGCTATATAGTTTAATGATGGACTCCTCACAGTTTGCCGACTATGCGGCAAAATTGTTCGAGATCAGCTAGTAATTAACTGACAGGTCTGTCAAAAAACCCTAGAATTAATAAAACCAGGCAAGTATATACCTAATATTTATTCATTTAAACAATGTTTTTGCCATATGTAATTATTTTCGTTTTTATATTTGACACTATTTTGCTGACAAAAAATGACACTTTGAAAAACGTACCTATTTAAAAAAAACAAGTTACCCACACAAAATTATATAAAGTAAATAGGTAAAAATTAGAGTTAACAGACAGGCCAGACGGTTATATTACATAATAAGCTGGACGTGTACTTGAACCTTTTTTTTTCAAAAAAATTAAAAACTAGTGCGTTTTTCTGCATGCTTAAGTTATTAGTCACAGTTGTATAAAGGGTAATCAAAATGCATGCTATTTGGTGCAGCATAATAATGAAGCTAATGCACCACTTTATTACAGAGACATGTGAGTACATACTATTATAGTATATAGTTAGATAACAGTAAGCACCTTGTAAAGATACTTATATTTTTTACTTTGCATCTTTCATTTCTGAAGGGGTGAGTAGTAGTAGAGTAACGATCGTTGTCGGAATGTGGAAGGCTGTATTCTTACAAATACTTCGTTATTCACCAAGAAGGCAAATCGTCTTCAAACAAGTTGTTTACAACTGTAAATTTGCTACTTGGTTGTTATTTGTACACCTATCATCTTCGACAACGTGATTGTTGTTACAAATGTGCATCATCGCTTGATGTAACGACCACAAGAATATATGATCAACCAACGCAGTACTCGAAACTGTCGCTGTACTCCATTTCAGTAGTTGGAAAATAATGATGGTAGTAATAATAATGTAATGCTCACTCATTAATGCCCTTTAGACGACTCATGCATCACTAATATTTACAATGTCAGGCAAGATTGTGCATTATAATTGTACTAAAATTATAGAACATGATGAATGGCTAACTGACTTCAAAATCTCAGAGATATGATATATGATTTGATATGATATTGAGATGAGTACTTATTTGAATATTTTAAAGATTTAAAAGTTGTTTTTGAAGCACCACCTTTTCTCACATTATCTTGTTCAGTAGCAATTTTCTCTTCGCAATGACATTTAATGATATATTAAATGGGTGTTTTCCTTTGAAGGACTGCTCTGTACCGACAATCAAAATCAACTCATTTTTGGGGAAAACCGATTTGATACTGGTACTGGGTTTGGCTATATTATAAACGTGTGTTGATCTTTACTTGGTACTACGCGTGCCGTAAAATTGGTGCTACTTAGAAATGGTTGAAACAGGTACACTGTTCACTTATCTATTTCCCTCTGCCAAAATTTTTACGCAGTACAAACGAAACAAAGACTTCTTGGAAATCGTGTAGAAAATACTTTAAATACATCCTAATTTACATGAGTCAAAATACCCCATTGCATTTATTATGATTCCTAATAGAACTGGTAATCAATTGCATTAAAGGTTATGTGTATATGTATATGATATTGAAAGAAAACAGAACGCTTACGAAGAACTGATCTTCCTGTAACAAAGCTTCCAAGTGTGAAGTGCAAGCCAACTCCATAATTTTTGTACACACCTCTTGTGCGGTTTAAGAACAATTGCATGGCTCCTGCTTCTCTGATCACCATCATAATCTTATTTGATGACAAGTCAATAAAACAAAATTGTAAAATATGCTTGTTCACTGATTCTTTAACTGGCAGTAGCAGTCGCGGTCAGCGGTAAACTGTTATTGACCGCGGCGGTGGTTGCAATTTTAAATACTTCGTAACGTTTGTTATTGTTACGTCATACAAACTCATTTGATACAATCAGAGTTTTTTTTTTACTTCGGAAAGTTTCGAAGATCGACCTTTAGGAACTGCGCAATCGTTGCCCTTCACCATTGTAGAACTGTTTGTAAACATTTCAAAAAAAATCATTTCAATTTAAAATTTTGAGTCATGTATCAATATCATTTATTCAATATTCACATTATATATGCAAGTTAAGTACGAAAAGTGTGTAATAATAATTGTAGCTTGTTGTACACAGCCATAAAAGATGCACACACAAAACTGCGATTTCATTAGTGCATTTAATCATTTGCCATTTACGCGTCCCAATCTCAATTAGAATTCATGATACAGAATGTCATTTCCAAGCAAAAAACGACATGTGTGTGTGCGTTTGAAAATCTTCATGATAGCAATAAAACGTATGAAATGAACATGACATGCAGTCCAATAAAGTATCACTGACTATAAGAATTACAAATCTTTGTCAATTCATCATATCCATACACTTGATGTGTGATACAGTAGCAAGAGAATATTTTGAATTCATAACGGTGTGCGAGTTTTTTTAGGATTTTTTGTCAATATTGATTCTGACGACAAGGCCCACGGGGGTGCATTGGGGCTTACTATAGAATGCACGCTCAATATTTTCGATTTCAAAGGCTGACATTCACTCCCTCCCCCCAAAATATGCACATAAGTTACCATACATGAGATGCAAAGCAGAAACGTTGATTGATAGTGAGATTGAGACAGTCGACTAAAATTGCAAAATAGTAAATTTACTATTAGAAATTTATTAGAATTCTAGAGAAAGGGTAGTCTTCCAATCAGACACACATTTACAAGCTTGCAGACAAGATGAACATTATCAAGTACAAATTGTACATAATGTTTTAGGTTTATTTAGAAAAAAATAATTTTTCAAAAACAAAACATAAAGGTAGCCACATGCTGAAGGTTCATTCATATTTCTACTAACCTTTTCGTACTAGCCCTCTAATAGGTTTTTCTTCTAAATGTCATTGTCAATTGCTACACCTGCTTCCCTTTGATCAGCATAAAATTTGAAACTTTAATGTGCTGTTTGACCATGAGGCATGCAAATTTGTATAAGCATGGACACATGATAGATTTTCCATAATGCACAATCTGTTAGAAGCTATGTTTCCTAACAAGTTGTGTGATTATCTATATATTTGTAAACAAATGAGCCGATGTCAATGTGATTATATTATATAGCACCTTTGCCTACACACAAAGAAATTGTGGATGACCCTCCAAACTCCAAACTACGTATATAACGCGCGCAGGCACAGACCTTAGATATAGCGAAATGCAGCGCCTTTTTCATGTGAATAGATGACAGTTATTACTGACAGAGTCAAACACAATTGTATGCAAAATGAAAACCATTTTTTGCTGTAATAATAATACAAACTACTAGATAGTTGTATAGTAATAATTCGTATAGTAAAATGTGGCTTTGCAAAATTCATACTATTTCGTTATCAAAACTGTCATTATCATAGATCATTTTTTGTAGGCATACTACAATTTTAATGTGCATAAATGCTTTTGCGATCAACTGCCTTCTTAGGACTACTAGTTTTTTGCTCTGAAGGTTACATACTTGTTACCTCACTGTTACAAAAAAATATATTTGATAGATGTGTTTTTTGTCACTTTTGGTAAGTATTTGTAACATTCTCTTGTAACAAAATGCAAAAATCTATACAGGCGTGTCATCTCCTTTATCACGAATCGTAATTAAAGTAGAGAATGTACAGCAATTTTGAACGATGCCTTTGTTAAACTTAATGATTTTTTGCAGGGACAAACCCATAATTTTTGTAAACAATTATAAAGACTATGATTCGGGATTTGAGAATCATCAATTAATTAAGTAATAGATAACAGTAAAGTGTACCTGATGAACTTTCATTGAGTAGAAGCATTTTGTTTATTTTAAAGACTTATTGGGAAAGCAAACGATTATAAATGTCGCACTACCTACCAGCCTCGTACCTTTCTTTAAAAAGTGAAACGGAGATTCAATTTATTCACGCGAATCGACACCAAAGGTAAATTGTCTTGTTGAGTTAGTTGCAAAATTTGCTTGCGCAACTGACCATTGTAAATTTGGGCTTCAACGGAACTTCAACTTTCCAGCTCATCGACTTGAATCTAATAATAACGATTTGTAAATTTTCAGGTTTTGTACACATATTTATAGCTGCATGAGAGAGAAGGTGCGTGTTGATCAACTACATACATACAACATATTAGCAGTGCAATGCTCTTGTTACAGTCAAACTGAGCAAGGTAATAAGTCACTACACACTACATCATTATTGACTGCATGCAAATTTTGAAGACTACAGTAGTGGTGTAATAGTCGTAGAGGTCGGATAATTATTTGCAAGCATGACAATGACCTTCAGATAGCTCTGTTACATGCGCTATTAATATGTATGGCATTTACAGTATCGTATCTTATGCCATATTGTACCAATTATTCCTAAATCAAACAAATCTCACAAATTAAAGAATTTTAACTGTAAAGCTTAAAAATTCAGTATCATTGCCTTGTGTGGGAGACTCTTTTTCAATTCAAGGTTAAGTGAATCAAGGAAATGAAGGAAAAAAACCTCTGCACTTAAGACTTATTTACATTTTTATATTGTTATTAATCACACGCCGTGCCGGGAAGGAGTAAATTCCTCTTAACCTGTGTGTGTGTGTGGTAAAAAAAGATTAAAGGATGCAGGCTGCTGGACAACTAGAAAATATAACTTACTGTAAATCCATTTTTTTCAATTTAGTTATTTAATGAAATAAAAAACTTAATCTCATCAACATTCTTTGAAAAAGGATGAAGTGGATTAGGTATGAATGAATTTTTAATCGTTTTTGTCTTATCGCATAATCATGAAATATGGAAGGTGTAACAATAAGCGGCTATGTTTACCCTTTTCGTTTTTATACGCATGACAAAAAGTCTGCAGATGTTACGAATGATATTTATACGTGAATATGACTGGACATGCATACATAAATGCAAAATATTATTATGCATTATGAAGTTTTCAGCGTTCTTACTTCATGGTTCCCTTCATTATATCTCAGGATGGAGAGCAGAGGTTAGTAGCTGGATCATGCAACAGTGAGAATCAAACCATTACGTTGAACATACAGCAAGTGAACGTTTTTAAACTGAGTCCTCCTCTTATTGCTGTCACTGTAGTATGCGAAAAGTAGTGTACTTATAGTTAAAAGTTTTGTTCTGCTCACGTTAGCCAATTAAAATTCAAAATCATTCTCACTGGAAAATACATGTAGTTTTATATGAGAAAAAAATGATAACTATGCAGAATCACAAGAATTATTATTTGGGCGAAGCCAATGATGATTCATCCAGGAGAACATCATAAGTGCGCACTGAATTTTATTTAAAAAACGATTTGCCACAAAAGATGATTGAATTGACAAAAAAATTCTAATTTGTACCTAAATCCTTTCCTACACGTGATGCCTTGCAGCTCCTTCCGCGGCTAGTTAGCTAGTAGTGGGGAATACTAAATTTGAAGTGAAGCAAATTAGCATGAAAACTTTTTTGAACATAATTGCGCATTTGTAATTTTGGAAATTATTGGTGTGAGTGGATGAAATGCACAGCGCATCTCTAGATACGCAGATGAGGTAGATTTAAGATGTTTAAAGAAAAAACTGCCATTATTTTGATTCTGAAAAAAAATCAGGCATGTTTGTTTGTGTACACAAAACATATTATTTTTTAAGACAAGTAAAGTAATATGGCGTGCTAAACAGCACGCCTTTTGTGTCTAGTATTTCCCGATGACTTTACTTTTCTTTGTAAATCTTTTGACAAGTCTTTGTCTTGCATCAATACAAGTATTACTTAAACTCAAAAGTAAAGCATTCCATACCTATAGCTGCTGCTATGTACAGGTTTATAAAGAAACGCAGATAAAATACAAGTATAGGTAAATGGTAGAATCCATGCTTATAAAAACATTAGCATCGTTATAACAGTATCTTGTACAGTACAGTGTTAAATTAAATATATTACTCTAAAGTAAATACAAACAATATTATACGTAACTGAATACCAGATAAATTCTTTAAAAAATTCAAATAGCCTTTGCCTTGCACCTCTTTAGTGCAACGTGCAAACATATGAGTAATCTAAAACGCGATTAAATCATTACGACACGGTTTCTTGCTCACATAATCAGCATCACATAACGCGAACATCGCCACATAATTAAATTTTTTTTATCTCAAGGTTAATTTTCCAAAGCTGGGTAGGTGGGAATGTCGCACTGGAATATATCACATATTTTAACGAAATAATTATAATATAAATGCATGGTATACTGACCGGCAGGAATGACTTCCTTTTAAATTAAAGAGTTTTATAATGCAGAGACAAGAGACACTGTCACGTAATCTGTCATTTTTTATCTGTTTGCCGGTTACAGCGCTCTCACATTATGTGATGTGACATGACTTTTTCTGTGTTTTGTGAACGATTCCCACCTCCTTGAAGAATTTAAACAGAATCTAAACATACTTTATAGCAAATTTTACATGCAAAGGAATGAAATTAAAGTTCTGGAAACTTAACGCATTGCGTGATCCATGCTTGAGGCTTGAGGTTTCATAAATAATCGTTTATTCATTGAATTGAAACTACAGGCATGTAGCCTATAATAATAATAATAACTCTGTAAGATACAAATACGGCTTTTTATATTAAATACGAGCTAGATTCATGGACTTCTTTCGGTATATACTGTTTTATAAGTTATTTATAAATTTATCACATGCAAATTAAAACGCATACATATAAACCAAAAAACCCGTAAGAAATGTTATGATGCAATTAATACGCGTTAAAGTTAGCAGTGAGCGTATGTACATAATGAATATGTATGTTCCTCAATAAACCGGTTCGCCATCATTATTAAAATTACATCAGCTAAATACCTCCTCCATTTTTGTCACTTATATAATGCAAAAGTACATTGATATCTGGGTTTCAGGACCGTCTTATGGTGATTTGATTAAGTAATCAATGAGTAAAAGATCATTTGTAATCATCAAATTCACAAAATCTCATCAGATCTGTTACGTATTACGGTTTTAGCCTTTCACCAATAAAACAGGAATATTTGGGATTTCAAGCAGGTTTTAATCAACAGAGCTTATAAGATTATAAATCTAGGGTTTAACGTATTATATAGTATTTGTATCTAATTATATACCTATAGAATATTTCATACGTGAAGAACAACTTGAGGAAAAAAACATTTTTGAAAACTCAAGCAAACATACACAAATTACTTTGATTTTGAATCAAGATTTGTCATAATATAGGTATTCAACATCTCTTCATTTGACAGCAAGGTAATCAAATCAATGACGTAAATGCATTTTTTTTTGCGCATTCAAACTTTCTGTCCACCGACCGGTTCCCTCTTACAATACTACTCCAGCTGAATACTTAATTGACCATGGTCAGGAACAACTTAGTTTGAACTTGTCGGAGGGCGCATTTTTTTTATGAAGAAATACGAAATGACCAATAAAACATCGTACGATAATTTCAGGTCCATAGTTCATGCTGCAACTGTTGCTCGGTTTTAGAGGCGAGGTGAGGTGGGAAATTGAGGTGTAGACAGACTTCGTCATTACCACGTAACGATATATATGGCAGATTCAGGGAAAGAAATTTAAACAAAGTTTGCACGATCATGGAAATATGAAAATAGATGATTACCGATATTTTTTGCCATTTTAGTTCAGGTATTAATAGCGGTTTAGTGTTCCTTCATTTTTGATATTACGTGCTTCTGTTATGTTTTTCTTTTTTTATCTGAGAAAGAAGGGTTATTTATCTCAGCAATAATTTGTTATGCAAATTTGTCAGATTTTATATTTTCATATGTTTAAGTGAACAATACACTGCGCGTCCAATAGTATAAACTAGCAAAGTTTGCATCCCAAGGACAAGAATGTTAATTGAGCTAAAAACTAGCCTAACCTTGAAAAGATGATGCGAGGAAGACTCCGAGATACTGGCAAAAGGAATGATAACAGTCCCCAAATTCTTTAATCGCCATTACTCATACCAGTTTTGCGTTCCAGCAGCATCGAAAATTCTAGAACTTGCTACCAAAAAACTAGCACTTATTACTCGCAGTATACATAATGTGCATTCTCAACAGGAGAATTGAAGAAAAATCTTCAAAAACAAAGCTTCATGTCTTATGATCTTAGAATGACCCTTCTTTAAATGTCAATACGTTAACGTATGATTTGGAAACAAAAACTTGTTCAACTTGTACAAGAACAAGTGAAAATATCCACAAAAAAATATTTTATGGACCTAAATACTCCTGTTTTAATAGTAAATATGGATGCAATTACGTCCAGAGGAGTAAAGAACGTCATAATTTCATTCAAAATTTTACATGCATGTGTTTGCAAATTTCGAGCACAATTTTTACCCGAGTTTTGAGTAAATTCTTGCTTTTAATTACCTACAATAAAATTATGCAATTATTTTGTCGTCATATCCATCTCATTACATTACATTTAGAACTCTATTTGTAAAAGAACAAGTGAAAGAAAACTTAGTAAAAACTTCATTACTCAACTCTTATTTCGGTTGGTTACAGGTATGCTCTGTGGTTGCCGCTAGGTAGGGAAAGATTTTGCAGCCTTGTTTCTTCTCATATTATGCTTTTATCTGATAGTTAGCATTGGTAGTTGATTCAGTAGTAATTTTTACCCAATTACCTCTGGCTGTGGAATGAACCTTCAAGCAAGAAAATTCTAGTTTTTTTTTTTAGATTATTTCAAATGATATGCTTCAGCTCAAACCCTTTCTCAACGTCAGGGAAAGTTACATTCATACAAGTGAGGAGAAAAAGGGATCTGCCGCTTTAAAACATGATTCATGATTCGTAAACTTTTTTGTCGGGTTTGCATTATGTGTCTGAGCTAAATCATTTTTATAAACGACGATGGTTAGAAAAAAAAATATTTCAATCAATGTCATTATAAAATATAAAACTGATATGCTACATTTTTTCCTACCATATTATGCGTCTTTAAATGGACTGACGATGACTAGTTTTGAAATAAAAATAAAAGCCGTACATTTCATTTTAACATTAGTGAAGAAAATCGTGGTTTTTCTGTTCTATCATTTTTCAAACACGAACAGCTTGTTTTTTATGGAAACCTGCACTAATGGACTTCGTTTCAACTGAAAAAATTGAAATGAAAAGTTATTTTGTAATTTTTTATACTCACTACATCCAACATGTTTAATCATGGATGCGGATTTATCTATCTCAATAAGGTTTAAGCTATAACAGTAACTTGGGGTTTTCCTATACAGCGTTTCTTAAAAAGTGATCCATCTTTTTCAAAAAAGAAAAAAATGACAAAAGTACGCAACTGCAAAGAAAAACAGCAAATCATTTAGCATTATTGTCTGTGGCTGACATGGTCATGGTCATGAAAGTTACATGCTTGTATCACACTTAAGGGAATTAGGGTTAAAATCTGTTAAATGATAAATTGCACATAACATAATTACGACGATACGGGAATGAGGGCTATCGTAATCGCAAGGACATGGAGACAAACTGGAAACTGGATACCGAATTATTACTTTCTTCTCTGCTACTTTGAATCCCCAATAGTTGATAGCATCCAAGCTATAATATGCAGCATCATGTACAACGCATGTCAAAGAGCAAACTACTCAAGGACAAATGGAACTCGGGTACCACGTAGTTGGAAGAGTCATTAAATAGTATTTTTGAGTCCAGTATGATCTAGAATTTTTAAGAAAAAAGGAAAGAGATTACAAACGAAATTTAAACACCATTAAACATGGTTGCGTGAAACTCGTGAAAGGTTTAAAAAAAAAATGAAAACAGTGTGTTGAGAGTTGAGAGTGTTGTAATCTTTGACAAGCTTTCGTCAAGTGTAAATTACATTTCAGTTTCCATTTGCAGATTGCAATGATCAGACTCATGCAATTTGCTCTAAAACCTTGCATTCTGTTTTATATGTATAAATAATAATTATGCAATTGGGAATTGCATTACTTTTCAATCGGTTTGGTCCTGAGCTAGCGGAACCGTGAGAAATATATTTGGCATAATATGTCATGTCGTTTTGTGTGCGGAAATCGTGTTTGTAACAATATAATTTTTCGTACTGGATACTTTTATGGACGACGCATAATATATAATACCACTCACGGTTTAGGATTTTTTGTTTTTAGTACGAGAAAACAACAATTGTTCCCAACATGTTATACAGCTTTCGTGCAAATGGTGAATTATATCTCAGTGAAATTCACAATGCGTTTTTGATGATGTTACATATATTATGTATATTGCATAAAATTGTAGAAAATTTTCTGGATTTTGAAAATTTGTGCAAATTCAGCAATTCAGCAAATAGGTGGAAATTGTTATAGATTCTTCCATTCTCACGCACATGATAATAGATAATTTGACGAATTTATTTACAAACAATGTTATTTCGATCAATCCAAAAACTCTTGGTTAGTCATAATGCTATTTGCATAATAAAAATTTGATAAATTAAGCAACTAACTATAAAATAAGACAAAATAAAACGTAATAAATGAACAATAGGCGTCACTGAACGTGACCTTTCTGAATGTGAAGATCAATGTCAATAATATTCTTGGTTTGAACTTAATATCATTTTTTAAGGCGTGTTTTTCATTTGAGAGCAATCAGTGATTTCCTTCCTGTTTCACTTGACAGAGTTAGTTATGCATGCATCCTAATTCCCAATACCACAAATCACAAAGTATGTAACACAAAAGACAGCAAAAACAACGCGTTAACATGATAACATGAAAGCACTTTATAGTCTTTGTTATCAGTTGTTACATTACAAGCCTATAAAGTGATGCCATTATAAGCTCTAAAGCATAAGCAGTGACTCATGACTTATAGTCGTATGTATAAAAAGCATGATAGATTTTGTGTATCATACTTCCGCAACTTCAATCAGAGCAGTGAGATTGAGGTGAGAGTCTGAACTTCTGGACGTCTGAAACTTGAAAACAAGCTTTCACCAAGCCAAGAATGAATTTTAAAATGTTTGAAATTAGTATTTGTCAATACATTTGTATAATTATGCAGGAATGTAAAACAGATCCTAGCTCAAACTATTTCATTTATTCATTAGGTGAGGATTTATGAGTTATGAGCATTAATAATTATTAGGTTTTCCTAAAATCACCCACTTACGAATTACAAAATTTAATGCATGAATGTACGCACGAATTACAAATTTACATTTAATTCATGCGTTGGTACTTGTGTATGGTTGAATATATTTTTTTATAAAAAGTAAATGAGCAAATAATACATACAAAATTGAACTTAATTCACAAAAACTGTGGTACAGGAAGACAATGCGCTTATCGTCAATGCCATTTAGCTACCGAATGTTTTGGTACTTTGTTTAAAGCTACTCATAAAGTTAGATACATACAAATATTGTACAATCCTAAATCGTATCATCTAGTTTCCGGTCCAGCTACCTCACTTATTTACAATCCTTTATAAGTCGAGAACAAAAAAGACTCATGAGTGATATCGTACCTGAGAGAGCTTTTGCTAACATCGAAAAATAAGGTAGTAATGATAAAAGCTTGTTGTATTTGTTAAATGAAAACCTGTCTAAATATCATTATACTATATAGCTTTTATACAAGATGAAATCTAGATAATCTTTATGAAATTAAGACAGTTAGGACAGAGTATAGAATTTATGATGGTATAAGCGTCACATAAAGACAGATTAGGAAGCAGCAACTAAATATTTTGAAAAGGCTGATGTATGAACGTTGTTAATATATAAGTCTAAAACATATTCAATGTTTCTGATATATTCAAAGAATCTGACAATTTTTTAGCTGGTGAAATCTCCATAATTTGGTGATGAGAACACCTTGACACACTTAAATGAATGGATAATTAAGCAAAAAATTGAGACTGGGTCATAAAGGCCTATAACTTCCAGATATTGCAATGGAACACTTTCTGGTAATGTCATAAAGTAATCATTCATCTCAACTGATGAGTCACAGAGGTAGTTTATAATAAGAAACTATTTTTTGTTCAACGATGATTTATTTCCTATGTAAACTTTCAGCTAGTCCAATAAAAATAGGAACAAGCGAGATCTATGAGTAAGGCTACAATTATTATGTTAGTCATAATTATAGTTATAGTTAGTCATAGTTATGTACTAAAATTCTTCTAGTTCGACAAGTCACGTCTACGAAAGAATATTCCAGACAAATGACTACAATGAAAAATCAGAATGCATTTGGTGTGTCTAATAAAGCGAAGTGATGGTAAAGAATTTCCCAGGAAGGAAGTAGCATGAAACGCGATCATGTAAGCTTGCATTTCCGATGGACATTCTTACGCACATTACGGATACTCCGGATATTGTATTATGGTAATTATTAGCATAATGCATTATTGAATGCAAAGAATTACTATTCGCGTGTGACAAAGTCAGCCTAACACTAAAACAAGCGTGCATGAAATCCGGCCCCAAACCAAAATGTTCTTGGAACACTATTTTATTTAGCAATAAATAATATACAGATGCGAGTAATTGCATTATCGGCAAATCTAAAAACAAAAAGTGTAATTAACAATTCAGTTTTTCCATCTACGTCATATTTATACCTTCAACATGAATTGCCCTCAATAATATTTATTCAGCAACATCCATACTGTCCCGACCCAAATGTTCAGCGCCAAACTCATGAAATGGTGACAGCTTTTACGATTTAGTAAGTATTACGTGTTTGCTCAGTAATTGTGAGACAAAATAAGTTGTAGACATAATACTAATGCTTCCGGAATCCGGATACGTGCCATGCTATTTTAATCAAGTAATGGCTTTTTACATCGAGATAAAAAAATCAATGCAATCAATTTGGGAATGTCTCTATACTTCTATTTGAGAATGGTAAAAATACGATTTAACGCTTTAGCTTGTTATGGGAAGCGGTGCTAAAATAGAATGTTAGTTTTGACTGAGCGTTTGCTTTAACAGTTAATTAGCAAATTTGTAGTTGATGAGTAAAAACTAGTATATATGTGTGGAGGAGTTGCCAATAGGTAGGTGCGTGTCTCGGTGCACGTACTGGTCCTACCATTGCGGATAGCATTTTATTGCGGACTTGGTATAAAAAACTATGATAATTGTAGGAAGGAACGAAGACAATATTTGACTAATAGATTTCATTTTTTTGCATTATAGTAATTTGTTATTGGTATGCAGCAGCAGAGAAGATAGGATGTGCATGTTAACTCAGTAAACGATATGATGTGCCAGGATACTAGTCAATTAACTTTATTGTTAACAAACTGATCTGATATAAACGCATCTTTTATCATGATCTTTACAATCTTTTAGAGGTTGGCTCTCATTCAGTGTCTGTAAAAGAGCCCTCGGCCTATAACACAAGATCATACTTTATTCAACGTGCTCATGTAATGCGTATTACGTGTGCAGTATATGTAAGCTTGAATTCCTGTGAAAGATGTCTGCCTTATTGTTCGAGAAGACTTAAAATGCTTATTAAAATGGGAATCACTCATCCAGAGCAAATCGGAACTCATCAAGCGTCGAAAGTGCATGAACATACAGCACTTTTACATACCTATATATAACATTTTTATGACATTTGAACCTTTTAGTCAAAGTGTGTGGCGATTGAGTAGTTTGCTGACCGTGGTAGTTAACCTTGTGTGGATTTGCATTTGAGAGAAAAAAAGATGAATATAATACCTAAAAGGCGGAAGTAGGAAAGAGTCAATATTGTTTGATGCTGTCGTCTTATGAAAAAGCTTCACTGCAACTATATCACCATAATGCTCTTTAAAGCTTTGTTCCTTGCTTGTTTTTTGTTTAATTAATCCTTCCAAATATTTTGGAGTAATGCAATGAATTAGATATGCCATCCGTGCATCCCTTTCTTAAGACACGCAGCTGTAGGAAAAGGAAGAAGCAGCAAAAAATTAGCTAATTTGAAGGAAATTTTCAATCTCATAGTACTTTTCCGTGCGTCTATGCAATTTACATAATTTCCTCTGCATAAAAATTCTGAAATTATTCGACTACACGTGATGTAAAAATCAAGCCAAAAGAAATGCACATGTAAAGTCGGTGTTTTTGTCTTTGCTTTGCATTTTTACAAACTGAAACTCCGATTGACGTCATAAAACCTGATCTGTCAAGTTTTTTTTGGGGGGTACCCAAATAAACTTTTTATCTTATGATTAAATACGTTTCGACTACTGACTTTTTATTGACAAATGCGTGTTTCACATTTTAAGTTTTGTACCCATATGGCCCATGCCTGGGCCTCTGGGACTTTTGCTATTGACAATATTATTAGGTATGACCTTTTTGCTTACGTGCTATGAGTATAGTATGGTGATGGGCATATTTACAACACGAATGTTGTTACATGAATAAATTCAGTAGCATAAACCACTATGACTGAGACTATAGTAGTAGTAACGCTAACAGTAAATGCTAACTGTTTCAATATTCTTGGAGAAAAGGACTTTATACCGAGAATTAACAATTTAATAAGGTGTAAGGTGCCTTCAAAATTACAATGAACAAAGTTTGCTTTATCATCGTGTAAGAACTTTAGCCTTACAAATTGATTTGAAACAGGCTTTTGTACAGTTATATGTACAAGATGAAATTTCATGGGATTCCCGACAAATACATCAAAACAACTCTCTTTTATACAATTTTGAAATAAAAAATTTCCGCTTGTATTGTAAATCAACTTATTGATTGCAAACTTTTCAAAAACAAAACATGGCTTCAGGCTTAATGACTCCATTCGCTTCTAGATCTTTCTGGGATTTTCGTTTTCACTGACCTGACCTAAGCGAATTTATAAAAATTTGTAGGTACATGAATACTTACTTTTATAAGTAGTTATTTTTATGTAGCAATTGGTTTTTAAATCAACACGCAAACTAGAAATCAAGAATATTTCATTGCAATGATGCGAGTGTAGTAAATTTAAAACTCACACGAAAAACTGAAACAGAAGTAAAACTGTAGTTTTAAATTTGCTGCTGTTGGGTAGGTTAAGAACAAGCTTGGAGCAAAATTACGGGTTGGCAAAATTTCGACAAATGTGTAGTGTATAAGTTACATAATAACCTTCTTGTCGATTGATTTACTAAAGAAGGATAGGCATTAATCTTGAAAATTGCACGTTCTCCCAACACGAATCCTCAATTTCTTTGTCTTTGCATGCAAAACAACATCTATACTTCAAAGATTGCAAGAACAATTTCGGCTTCATTGTCCACTATAATGCAATAAAAATGTGATTTAGCACAAGAAATCTATAAACTCATCGTGAGTAAAACTGACCACTGACAAATTTCTCAGATAGATAATAAGATAATGTAACTTATTATTTTCCTTCAGTTTGTTCTCATTTCCTGTTTGAATCTATCATGACATGGTACTAGATTTTAGTCTTTTTTCTTTTAAGGAGAAAGACATACATGATTTATTACATGACGATAGTGTTGTAGTCCTTTAAAGGTTTGGAATTGCTTAAAGTAACATCTCACAAAAAAGTGTATCTCATACAGTACGTAACAATTATATTAAAGTTTATTGTTAATTAGGTTGTATCCCTTAATATGGGATACTTTATTACGCATGATCCTGTTGTTTGGTATATTTTCTCCTCTTAAACGATGTCATGGTCAATTTGTCAACAACATTGGTAAGGGTGTGTGTGGTCGTGCTTATTGAGTAATATGCTAACAACTATACCAAACAAAGTTGCGCGGTAATCTTATTTTGTTACTTTAGTGCGCAAAAATGAATGAATGAAAGTAGTTATGATACTTTATCTGATATTGATGCGCTCAGGATACAGCGCATACAATGGCAGGTTAATGGACAAGCATTAATGGTCACTGTACAAGTTGACTTGTACGATGTACTCACTCGGCATTGTGATTTCATACTTGACTTGATGGGATAATTTCCATTTAACCTTGGACCGTAGAGATTTGAGGGTAGTTTTAAAAGTATTATAACGAACATTCACGAAAACCTATTTTCTCATTAAATGAAATGCAATGCAGTATGCGCCAAATATTCACACATTAGGACAAAATCTGCTGGAGAAATATAAGTTATGAAAAGTAAAATAATTGAATTCATTGTACGATTTTATTTCGGCTATCTTTTATATATTTTTTTCTTTTAAATTTTCTTACATAATGCGTTTTACAAGAAATAAAAAAACAAGTTTATTTTTTCTTCAATAATCAATTTTCAAAACAACTTGCTAAAAATCCTACTTACAACTAATTCAGCATTTTGGTATTTTTAGGCAGCATGGGAATTTTTGAATCTGCCTTACTGAATGATCACAATTTATTTGATGGCTGCACACATATAAAGTGTACATTACGCCCATTTATAGGTTCAACATTATTGTATTCAATGAAAAACAAACAAGAACTAACTTTTCTTCTAAAAAATGTACATTAAATATAATTTACAAAACATTATCTACCTATTTGGAACTTGTATACGTTGTTAAAAAAGAAGAAGGAGAACATTATTCATGGAATACTTTAAATACAGAGAACGTTGCTTTCCCTTCAGTCATCTTATGTTTTACTCATTCCTCCCCTCCCTCACTTTCCCCACACCCAAAGACCAAACAGGGGATGCAGCATATTAGAGATAAAGCTGAGCAGCGGGTGCTTCACTTTCGATCCCATCCACTCACTGTAGATTATTGCTGTTGAACTGAACATGAAGGTGATTGTAACAATGAACATGTATGCACCCAATACAATCAGGCCAATAACACCATCCATTGTAGTATATTCGGTAGCGATTTGAGCGTCCATTGTGATCACAATTTCTTTAAAATGAAATAAAATGCAATTTGAACTATAAGTAATTCAAATGATTTAATATAATTTGATTCCCATGCAAAGTTCAACTTACCTGAAACTATTCCTTATTCCGTGCAAGTCAAGTGGCAAGTACGACTAAAACAATCTTCTTTTGTGTTTCCTTTCTGGCTTCAAACGATTTAGATTCACACTGCAAAAGAAGAAGAATAGGTACACTATCAATATATTTTCAAACTATTCTAATTTGACGTTTTATTCCGACTTTTTATTGCGCAAGTAGAAAATAAAAAGAGGATGAAAAATGGAGTGGATAAGAGCAATTTGTGACCACAGTGCACGCAAATGTAAGTGAATGTTAAGTTGAATAATTTGGGACGAAGGAAGGAACGCTACGTGCGCACATTTGGGGATCTGGAGTTGTAATGCTCGTACGAATCTAGAAGTTTGCCAACATCTGACAAAAAAGAATGGTAAAGAGGGAGTAACTGACGTAATTCACTAATCTCCAAATTGATTTTGCTTGATGAAGATGATTGTAAGTGTGTACTTACATATACCTAATGTTCGTAAAAATATACGAGATTTTTTACCCTTTCATCAGCAAAAATGATTCATGTCTCTTTTCTGAGTTTGATGACTAGGAATACCCCAAAATATTTTAGTATACTGATGAATCGCTTTTCTATTGTCTTTTTTTGGTTAAAGTAAATGGCTTTGCTATACACTTTGCTGTATGCTGTATGACGCTACCTCTTTTTACTGAACCTGATTTAAGATGAGCTGTATGAAAAGTACGCGTACCTGTTTTTTGTCCTTCGCTTAATAACAGCAATAGTAATAATCTTCAGCTTAGCTCTGCTACCAACTTAAATCTAAAGATGTGTTCAGGCCCACGGCGGATATGAAACTAACCTGTCTTCATCTTTGTGGCTGCATCTTGTCTTATATTGTGTATTGTCAACACTATGGATGATATACAACATGTACGTTAAAACATAGCCTGTAGAACAATCTCCAAAATCGTTTTTTAGGGATTTCTCAAGAAGATATAACTTCTCCTGCTTGTTATGATGATAGTGTCTAAGATTTGTAATAATAGACAAGTAACGAGTTGTGTAGATGAGAGACTCAAACGGATGACGTTTGTCCAATTCAAGGATGCCCAACACTTGGTAAAACCAAAGACTTTACCACAGGTACACATGTCTATATTATGAACCGTGTCGCACATGTCTTTTTAACAATTCTGCCTAAAAATTGCCACATCATATCATATTGTTGTCACTTGCAAACTATAAGCAAAGGTTTAAGAGCGAAAAAAAATGAGATGAAGATAATCTCATCTCTCACGTGAATATATATGTATGCATGTAAAGCAGTTAACGTAAAGTTTCAATTTTATTTCTTGTAATTAAGTAGGCAACTTCATGGGGAAGATTAGTGTAGTACACTAGTTAATTGCGTGTCTGCATGTGCTACGATAATTTCTTTTGCTTTGGCACTATGATTGGAACATTAAAACATGCAAGCAGCCACCTGCATTGTGCATAATTTGCAGATCTGCTATGCATCCCTTGCTTTAATTATACTGTTCTGTTGCGCTATTATGTCAACAATCTATAAAAAAATTTTTGGGAAATAGAAGAATTCTGCATGACATTTGCATGTGATTGTGACATTTAACTTTTCTAATAATTTCAGCTTTAGCATATACATAGGTGTGTATCAAACGTGTTATATCAGTAAATGTTTCTTCATCAATCCTCCGCCCCTCCTTGCGAAAATGGTACATTTTCGTTCTATTCATAGGTATTCTGGATGAAACAGCACTTGCACGTTTCTTACATGTACGGAAATGACTTAAATGATGTGCAATTATTTTATAGAATGCATGCCCATGCCATGCCCATATTATAGTTGTATGCCGCCGGGTCATATACTTCAGTATTGTTGTAAAATTAGTTCATGTATTTGGAAGTTTCTCGACGATTGGCGTTGGCTTAAAGGAAGTCCAACGACTGGGACTAAAACATTGGGCAAATATCAAGTTCAAGGTTAACTGTTCTCTCTACAAATAAACAGCATTTTGACTGGAAAAAAACTTACAACATTGAATGACCCAAATACTACAAGATTATAATATGTCAACTACAACTAACTGGTTACATTACAATGTCCATCAAGATCAAGTCGATGATGATATGCAAATAAATTCCATGTGAAACGGAAATGTTTAATACGATGCACGTATATATTATAGCCCAGATTAAAATGGGATGGAACCACTTCATCCTCGGTTAAATATTGGGTGATGTTCTAGTATTTCTTCACATCACACGCCTAAGTTGTCTCCTAACCATGTAAATTTGAAAGTTTCCAGCTTTATATTGTTTTTAAGTAGGTATTTATAGAATTAACCTTGCACATCTTGTGTATTGAGGCTGAGGGAAACACTAAATAAACACTCATACTAAACGGCTCTACAGGCGGTTAAATGTAATTACTTGTAAGTCTTCTTCATTGGATGAAAAGGAAAATATCTTTTAATAGTCTATACAGCCTTCGACACATTCGACATAGCCAATATAATATGCAAATTTTATCAACTACAATACTACAAACTACGAATCCATAATTACCGTTTTGCAATTTTTTTTGCACCAACTCATCACAGTATTTTAGTCATGAACCCGCAAAACATTATGCAGAACGTCTCTGAAAATAAAAATTCTTTGATGATCAATAATTAAAGTTTATTTATGTTTTAAAATCTTCAAAAGTTTTTACTTATTGAATAGAATCATTTTGTTAAGTTAAGCATGAAATTATCAAACAATGATGCCGCAAATAAGAGATATAATTACTCATGCTGCATACCTTTTTCATTTAAAGTATGAATACGCAAATTGCAGCACTATATTTCGCCAGTGAATTCAGCCAATTTAGAAACCGCAACCGACAAGCTCAGCTCATCTCCTCCTCCAGAATTTTGAAAATATTTTTGAAACTCTCGAAAAAATTGAATGTATGCAGTAGTTAGTTTGCTCATTGCCCTGATGACCTTGTCTGTATGATTAGTTAATGACTCTACGTCTTTAAACGCACCGCGATTATTTGCGGTCATATAGCCTTCAAACTCCACCGCCAACTCAGCAACTGCTTTACTAAACTTGAAAGCATTATCAATTTGAAGAACGGAGTTGCCCCGATAATATTTCTCAACACTTCTCAAAATCTCCTCCATGTCTTCACTCTCTTTTTTCAGCTCCTTTGTTAACGATGTTGTGGTCGTCATTTTCGCCCATTCATTATTTTCAAATTCGGATTTCTGCTTATTTGCGGTGTACTGGCGAAAACTAATTGAATCGTAATGGCCAGTATCAGATATTTTCTGTTTCGTCTTTTCGAGGGTGAGCATTGATTTGTGCGATTTAATATAGGCAGAAAATCTGTTATTTCCTATCGCTTCAGCAAAGTTTCTAGCGATTTGCTTATCCCAATCAGTACCTCGGGATGCTATGAGAGCAGTGATTACTTTTGACTTGCCTTCATGAATGGCTTCCTCTTCGTTTCTTGATTTCTTTAAGATGGATACAGTCTTCAATAAAACTTTCTTCCAAAAATCGTGGCTCGCATTCATTGAACACTGCCCCCAAATAACACAGCGCTCAGTTTGTAGATCCAGTTGTTGGCAAACTAGCAAGCATTTGTGTAAAGTTTCGTCAAGAGTTTCTGATGACCAGAACGCATCAAACGGGTAAAGTTTCATTAACACCCTTTTTAACGCGATTCCTCTCATCTTGTTTGGCGTGAGCAGATGCACGCCAAGTTTTCTCGGCGACCAATCAACTTCATAGCCTGTTTTTATTAGCAATCGTCTGAGCTCAAGAAGTTCCTCTGGTGCCTTGTCCCAATCTTTTGTTGCCGTTTGAACTTTCAGGAGTAAATTCAACTAAATGTGGATAATGCATAATGCATGCAATTTCATTAAAAAGGAGTTCTGATCATTAGTTGTATCATTAGTTATCAATAGTAAATTCTCATATTATGTAGTAGTAGGAAAACACCTCTGCTTGATTTCCAGAGAGTGAATTATTACTGCTATGCGTTTCGCTTTCAACATTGTTCATGATTACGATTTGCTTTACATTTCAACAGTTAGAAAAGATACATCCCTACGTCGAATTTTCCTCATTCTCCAGTAAAATTTGACTCCCTACAGCAAAATGTATTCGATTCAAATCTAAAAAGTAGGAATATCAGAGACCATAATATATTTTTAAGAACATGTCGTGTCAGTTGCCACGCATTACTTACGTTGCAGATGGCTACTGGCTATCCAAAATAAGACGTGGATGGTGGTAGGTAGGTAAAGGTAACTCCTGACGCCTCTGTTTCATGAATGAAGATCCATAATATAAAAGATCCCTTGCTCCGCTCAAATCACAAACATGAATGATCCAGAGATGCATTGGAGCTTGATTTGAGTTTGTTACAATTTTGATTTCATAAAATATATGAATCGCTATCGACCTATACTTATACGATAAGCTGACACATAAGCTCCATAACGTGGGGCAAAATCAACGTGACGTTTTATTCAAAATCTACGAATAATTGAACGAAAGGTTAATTAAATTTTATGATACTTAAATTATTTTCATGCAAGGAATAATATGCAACTTTTTACAAATATTTACTTCAATAAAATCAGGAGCAAAACTAGACATTCATTTTCATCATGCCTCTCGCACATAAACTTACATACAAGCACAAAAATTGGAACAAAGTTCTCGCTCGTCTCACTTTATACCAAAACTTGGAGAATTTCATGCCGCGTAGCTAACATTCAATGCGCATACCACATGCATGAATCTACAGACACCACAATAAACAAGTACATGTGGTTAGGGTGCATTTTTGACCTTATCAAATTATCAAACAACCCAAACACCAGTTTTTAAATTCAATTATGAAAATATTACAACTAACTGTTTGTACATTGTAAGTAATTTTTCCGCTTGGGAAGTGATATAATTCAATTGAAGCTGTGATAGGAGTGTCGTCAGTGAGTTTGTCGAAAACAAAGTGTTGAGTTATTGTTGATTGTGTCAAGTTTTGGCAATCTGCAATTAGAATTTATTCGAGTGGTGAGTTGTTATCAAGTCAAAATGCATTTGAACGATAACAACAAGCGGAAGAATGATGACGGCGGAGCAAGTTCAGGTATAAGATATAAGACACAAGAGAAAACCAATTATATTTCATTACATGTATGTATGTGATGTTCAATGCCTTGAGTTCACTGGCTTAATTGCAAAAATACATTTTAATTGCACAGGTCCGTTTCCCAAAAGAGGTAAACAGGAGTTCAACAAAGGCAACAAACAGGGCAATCAGAAAGGAACTTTTGGACAGAATGGTAAGTTCTTTATCTCAACACAAAGTTGAAAGTAGTATTATATGTAATGTATACTATCTACCTATGCATTATGCATAAGCTTTCATGATTTTAATTATGTACGATGATTTTAATTGATTAATTGAACTGTCATTGTGTGTTGCTGTGCGTAGCTTGGAAATCGAAGGACAAAACCCAAAAATCGGGGCCCCAGGATCGACCTGCAAAGAAGCAAAATGATAAGCATCGTAATAATAGCAAAAGGAAGGAGTTATCTGCTATTGTAACGGAAGCAAAGGCTAACTATCAGCTATACTCTGACAAAAAGATTGAAAAAAGTGAGAAGCAATTATTGATGAGTTCTACGTATGACTTAGTTAAGGATCATATTCCTGAGGTACATTTTTTAATTTCATAATTATTTGTATTCATTTCAATGTTCTCCATTTCAAATGGGTATCATGAATCAAGTAACTTAACATTTTTGTTCTTGTTTTGGAATTAGTTGGCACGAATGAAAGGCATGGGAAAGATAATCGGATCATTGATTGACAGGAAAAATAAGAAAAATCTAATGCACATACAGAGCTTTTATGGGTAAACTATCAGCAAAATACTTCCATTAATTAGTGTGTACCTAATATTATGTGCTATTCTTTTTTTTAATTTTGACTTTTTTTTCCTTTCCTTTGAAGGACACTTGAATCCAAATTGCTACTAAGCAAAGGAAATGGATACAGACTTGCTATTAAAATTATACAGAACAGTACTCCAAAAGTTGTTCAAGAGTTTGTTGCTGCCTGTTTGAGTAACGGAAAAGGGTTACGTGCACTTTTTGAAAATTTCAAATCTGCAAGGGTATTATGCGCAGCGTACGCCTGTGGAAATGCTGCATCAAAGAAGAGCATTTTGACAAAATTAGTTCTGGGAAATATGCCATTATCTAATGCAGAGACTGAGATCCCTTTGAACGAAATATTTTCAAAATGCAAGGCAGATGTTGTGGAAGGATGTAAAACATTTTTGAAATCAATTTTGAACGAGTAAGTACTCGTTTACATACATATACATATACTGAATGTACAAGATGTGATTCTGTTTGCTAACTTTTAATTTAAATTCGAGTCGTTTGCTTTTATTTTCACAGAAAAACAATTCAACAAGATTTAATTCAGGATATTATGCTGTTGTGTACCGAAACCCACAAATCTACAGGAATGGACATTGAAGAATTCCTCAAACTTGCATCGGAAAATATTTTACCGTTATGTAGGCGTATTACCAACTGCACTTTGTCTCTGTGGGTGGTTTGGTTATCCACGGCTCAAGTAATTTCTTAGTTTTTAAAACCAAGAGCTAAGTTTTGTAGATGATGCATTTGAATGTATGAATGGCAATGGACTAATTGTGATTGGTATTTATTGCATTTTCTAAAGATGAGGAAGCATATTATGAAGGCACTGAAAGGGAAGGTTGTTTCGCTTCTTCAAACCTATAACGGTCGTATGTTTATGATGGCTCTTTTCGAATCAACTGATGATACCAAAGCTCTAAATAAGGTTGGTTTTCAATACCCGAATTAACGTGTCTATATGAAAATGTGCAGGCTGTAGTATATATATTTTAAATTTATGTATCATTTATTGCAGATGACGATGAAAGATTTCCTCGATTCTTTGGATGATTTGGTGCAATATACTGAAGTTAGGAAGCTTTTAGAGTTTCTTCTTTTGCCTCGTTCCACCAAATTCATGCACCCGAAAGATATAGAAATATTGCGAAAAGGAGATGACATCAGAACTTCGTAAGTTTATTTATCAATTGCAGCATCAAGTATCCTTTTATATAAGAATTCATCGTCAGTAATGTCGAGGGTATGGGTTTTTCAAATTCAACAGGAAAAAATCTAATGAAGCCAGATTTGATGAAATACGGGATTACATGCGAGAACCAATAATTGCAGCACTAAAGCAAAACTGTGGAACCTGGCTCAAAGACAACAAAATGTGCTTGTTTATAGTGGCCATTGTTGACAGATTTGGAGGTATCGATTTTGTTGCATATTATTTTAATGGACTGGATGAAATAACATAAAAAACTTTAACTATAATAAGTTTCGTTTTTGAATTAATAGTTACTTTTGAGACGGACATTTTGGAGGAACTTTCCAAAACATTGGCATCTTCAAAATTTTCAGAAAGGCTACATGATAAAGCTGTGAGAATGGTATTGGAGTCACTTATTACCGCAGATACTTCTAGGTTTGAATCCAGTGAGGAGGCACTTCTATTTCTCAATTCATTCGTACCTGCATTGGATAAAGATCAGTGTTCCAGCTTGGTTGAAAAATCTCCAAGAATTGTTTGCATGTAAGAATGTTAAATAATATTATAATTAGCAATAACAAACTTTAAGCTAAGGAACAAAATATCTAATGAATTCTTATGTTTGAAATTTTAGATTATTCGATGGTTTAACGAAAGTACAGAAAGGTTTGACATTTAAGTTCAAGAAGTCTTGGATAAACGAAAAGAAAGTACAAGGTGTAATTACCCAGTGGAAAAGTCAGAAGAAACCGTAGTTTTATTTGATTAGCACATTATGTTTTCGGAAGACTTGTGTACAACGTGCAACATTATTTATAAAAATGAATTTAAAAAATACTTATCATTACGTTATTCTTTCTTGTAAACACTCGTTATAAATCAGGTATTAAAAAATTAAACTGGTTTTACTCAGTTGCTAAAATATTGTGCTCTTGCCCTTGTTCTGTAAATTTGTTTGCATTAGTTTGGTATAGCAGGCCAACTGTATCCACAATTATGCATTTACGAAGAATGCAATTTTTAGTATCTACGACATAGGTGTCAATTACATGTCAGCTTTGTCTTTCAAGTATTGGACTAGTAGCTACTAAGTATGAAATGTGGTTTTGCAACTAAAATAAATGTTATCAAAAGCACAGAAACCGCAAATCTGGTATCCTACTTTCAAAATAAATTACGTAAATGAATTTTTAAGTGTTGTGATGCGAAAAATTGACGATAGAATTTACACTTGCATGTCTTACTGTATTAATGCAACAGTTCTTAGTCTTGACAGAGTAGATAAAGGGATTATAAAAGTATATTATAGCTATTGATTACACTATAAAAATGATAAAGTTATTGTTTTCAACTTATTTTCTTTGGACCCTAGTATTTCTGATTAATTCAGCGTTATTAAATTCACAAGTTTATTCCAAACCATCCCCCTCCGATGGTGCTTTTTCAAATTTGCTTCAATCTTCTGTAAGTAATGAAAAGGCAATCACAAAATTAGTTATTGAATTACGAGTGTTCGAAAGCATTAAATGTTCAATTTTTTCACAATTGAGGGCCCCACAAGCCGCTGGAAAGCGTTCATTTCTTATAGACGTTCATTTTCTAAACATTTGGCAATGCTAACCAAGGTCCTTCTAAGCCGAGAAAATATTTCCACATACATGGATGTTGAAAACTTGGAAGCAGGCTATTGGGATATCCAATTGAAGGACGCCATCACAGAAGCTCCAAACTTTGTAATTATGCTATCTAATGGAACTCTAGACAGGTGTATTGGTGATACGAACTACACGGACGTGTTACATCAGGTACGGTACATTACAAAAGGTTAGAGTGAATTATGATTTGCATCATTTTAAATTATAATATTTGATGTAGGAGATTAAAACGGCAGTTGACAGCAAACGAAACATTGTTCCCGTCTTTGATGACTACACGCATCCAAAAGTTGAGTTTTCACCAGAGATAAATGAAGTTATGAAATTCCAAGGCGTTGAGTAAGCAAGCATCAATTCTGATACAAATGTTTAATTTCACTACAATGAATTATATTTAAGTGCATGAAATGAACATATAGGTGGAATCATAGCTTGGTAAATGCAACGATACATCGATTGATTAGATATTTGAAGGATGATGATCCTACTTTTTCTTCTACCAAACTTCCATTCAAATCTAGATGACTATTTTATTATATACAATAATTATGATAACAATGTGTAATAATTAGTATTTTCTATAATTATTGTCTTCCATAATGAATATATGAATAATAAAATTATAGTTCATTTTAAAAATCAACAATTGTTCAATCATCAATCAGTAGCTCTGGCTCAGATCTCTTTTTCGTTTAGACTTTGCGAATTCCTCCAAGTCCTGCTTGAACTTGTACTGTACAACATTGTAAGCCTTGCGGAAAACACTTTCTCTCGCTTCTGCCTCGTCGTCGCTTTCATCTCCAATTACGATGGTGTCATAAGTAAATCGATTGGTCTTACACGATAACTGGAATTAGAATACATACAAAACTCTTTAGCAGCAGTTACTAGTGACAACTTGCGTACGCTTGATTTGTCATATAGATCATATCTCCTACTAACTAATCCTTTAATTGAATTGATTACCTTGATTTTAAAGTATGTGTATAGCAAGTAGGACTTTGCCGATTTGATCTTGTATGTTCCAATTGCATCTATAACTGACAAGAACTTTTTCTCAAAAAAATTTTCCGGGTAGGTGTTTGGAACGGACTTCACAACAACCAAGTTGTCTTGAGCGGAATCCTATGCATAATCATAATACACATATTCACTTGTAAAACACATGTTAAACCCTTTATTCATAATTTTGTAACAATAATAATTACCATTGTTCTAGTAGGTGTCGTCCGTCAGCCTTCGCAGATCACAGTTACGGTAAAACGGGCTAAAGAAGTTTCCCTTCTCAATGATTTTATAGAATACTCGACACAACTATCGAGGAATCGAGAATTATATTAGCTGTGGACATAAAAGTTATATTACAGTTTTGCAATTACAAGTGAACACACCGCAATGACAAAAATAATGCAAAAAGTCTAAGGAGCCAAAGTAGAAAACTGGGCGTAAAAGTATATTATTTATTTTACTGATTTAGGATGAAGCATTTATAATTTTATTCGCATCTTGCATCACTCTTGCTCTTGCCACGTTCACAACCGAAACCGAATGTTACCCCTTGTGCATTAGTTTTTTTTTCGTATTATGAATTGCAATTTTACACAAAGCGGATACATGGTCTTTTGGTGTAAAATGTAATTTGTATATTTGAGACTAGTAGATAACATTTAAATTACAAACTAGTAGTTAGATTCTGAAAAACCTATAACTAATTAGAATACTTATGCTACACACATCGGTATATTAATATATACATATGAAGAAGGGGGGAACTGAGAAAAACTTCCAATTTACGTGGTTTGCTACTGATTACTGAACAAAAACACGGCCTTCCAGCAACACATAACATTTGTACTGCAAGTCTAATCTCAAATCAAATTAGGTATGATGATTTGAAGTACATTTGTTGACACCATCCTTGACCAAATTAATTTTTTGGCCGATGTTCCTCCTGCGATCATACTTTTCCACTTGAGCATTGTTGGCTTGTTGGGCTGCATCCCGTCCCCATTTTGTCGTTTAAATCATTTTCTTGGTTTGTTTATGAAATTGCGTTCGAAAAATACTATTTGGAACTGTGTTTTGTACTATTGACTATAACATTAAAGTAATAACAATGCAAGAATGTAATTTTAAATGATTAGTGACTTCATTCTCATACGTGCTGTGAGTATATGTATTTAAATGGTATGCTTATAAACTCAACTCATACATTCATTAAAGCAATGAAGAACTCAACGAAAGCGAAAACCTTATTATTACCTACATACGTTAGCGAATGCAGGAACTATTAGATTCAGTTATTCCTAAACTGAAATTAAGAAATTAAAATTAATTAACCGCAACTCCGGGTCACCCCTCGTAAATATTAAGTTACCTACTCGCTCACTGTAACGCAGAAAACTTATGTTATGATGATCTTGAATACTGAGTTAGCTTGTCAAATACATGGGGTAAATTGTGTTTCTTCTAAACAACATGGCATTAAAAGGTGCAAACAAAAATTATGCTTATTAAAAACGCAAAAACACGCTCGAGCTGATTTCATGACTTGTTGGAAACTTTGATAGCAATACAATTAAATGATTACAAGTAGAACTTACCGAATTCAGGTGTTACATAATTACTATCTTCTATACCATTAAAAATATAATTTGTAAAACATGTCAGCTCAACTGCCACGTAAGAAGGTTTATGTAAGATGTGGATGTGATTATTCTGAGATGGGACATATCTTAAATTTCTTGCAGAAAATACCATTCACAATGAAACGTCATGTCATCATGAATTAAAATTTGGGCATCCAAAAGTAGTTGGACGCTGGTATCTGAAAGAAGAAGTAATCAATACGATTTTACAAACTGTGGTTAGCTTTCAATTTTTATGTCATCCCTCGTTAAGGCGAGTTCCTCCGTAAGCAAAATCTCAAAATGGCGAAATCATTTAAAAGGATCATCTACATCAATGTCTGCGCCATATTTTTCACCCTCGTGTTTACGATTGCATTTGTGGTCATTTTAACTACCTCTCTCCCCATTTACTTATTCCGATTTCTGGTGACCCAGGCGCGGAAAGTACTTCGTCCCGATTTGGGCAAGTTGGTGAATACGAGGAGTGCCGTCATTGCTGCAACTGATGACCCCAGCAATGATCCC
>JAQIXX010000250.1:0-73951 GCA_034700605.1 Willowsia nigromaculata | reverse complement strand
TACACAACCGTTAAAAAAGGTAACAACTAAATTGACGACAACTTTGAGCGTCTAAATGAATGACGTATGACACAGTTACACTTGTCATTAATTCATCCACTTTTCCACTTATCGCGCTTCTATATATGTACTACGTCAATACATGATCAGAATGATCAATTATTGGGAATCGAATGGATAATTTAGATTTGTATTTTTATTGTGCTGCTGATATCTCTAAATTACTTATCGATTGTATATGCCTTTGTTTTTACTCGCACTCTATAAGATTCTATCATTCCATTTTTAAATGACTATTATTACGATTAATGTCTGCAGTATTTCTTACTGCCAACGAACTGCTCTTGACTGACTGAATTTTAAAGGAAATGGCAAGGCCGAACAAATCCAATGATGATCAGTGAATAAACCAGTAGATAAATACACATCACATGATCTTTTTGTTGCGTTCTCCTTTACTTTTGTCGCAACATTCACAATCGAAAAGATTATGAATGAATGATTTTTTGAATACGTAGGCAGCAGTGCAAAATCGTGCTTGTTTTACCTGATGATTATATATGATTATCAAATGAGTGACGCAACAATTATATCGATGATTATGACATTTGATCATATTTTATATATTTCTTTAATAATAAAAGCTCCATGCTCACCGCACGATTTATTTCCAATCGAACGAATCTATGTACATGCGCGCGTTATTGCTCCATGGATAATGCAGACAGCTTATTAAAGGAAAACAGGCAAGAACACTTCATTCATTCACACGCACGACGCACAAAATACAATCACGAGGATGATGTTGAAGTGAGATTATCATTATTTTCGCCACAAGGGGATAAGATGCTTAAAGAAATCGAAAAGAGCATACATATTGTTTCAAGAGTTATTATTAAGTATGCATTGTCTTTAAAGACGCGCCTACGCACCATCCTGATCATCACGTCATCTATCTCATCAGTGCCATTACCGCAATGGAATCTCATCACCATCCTCATTATAACTCCGATTTGAAAGGAGTAACATTTTATCTCGTAAATAGTTTTCTTTCACCTTTTTTCTACATATATGTACATTTTCGAGCATGCTGATCATTTCAATGAACCAATCAGCAAAATCTCATTGAACAATTTAACAATACTTTAATCATCTTCCAATAGAAAGATTGCGTTTTGGCAAAGAAATTTAAGATTTAAAAATGCACAATATTGGCCATACAGCATTTTCTGCATCCTTCATTTTTATGCTCACGTCCGCACACAAAAAAAGTTCAATCTCCTGTCAATCCCAATTATTTATTTGCTCATTCAACCTCCGCTTATTATGCGTTATTATGGTGGAGGATTGATGGATATTTGATAGCAAAGAAAAGTGAAGAAGGTGTGAATAAAGTAGTGGAGTGTAGTAACAAGTGTTACTTTCTGCACTTCAATTCAATAGTTTTGTTGGCTAACATGCAAAACTTTTTTCTTCATCTATCAAAAGCCATTTTTACATTACGCATGCACATGAAAGACTTTATTTGGGATGGGACAGAAAGACGTGTTGAAATTTATGAGCTCTATAATCGATCGAATTGAATATCAAAAGGGGTGACATCTACTACCAAAACGATTGACACGACTTGTTGTGGTAGTGCCTTTCATTCATTTTCTTGGGCACGGAGACAAACAATCGGAATCGATTTGTTTGAAGGAATCTTTACTGTTGACTCTGTAAACGAGATATAGATAGACAGGTGAAGAGTAAGAAGGTGCGACTTTTCTGATACGAGATAAATAATTGCTGGGCGTAGTATGTCTCGCTGTAAGTACATTTTCTGTTGAAGAGTGTAGAGTGTATAATTAATTAACAAGAAATGGCGGTTTGCTCAACATCCAATTGTCAAATTTCTTTGTATTTTTTGTCATTGGAACTATTTTAGGCGGTTGATCAGAGGGACAAGACAAACATAACCATAAACTTGTAAATGCTAAATAGAATTGCCATTTAATTGTGCCATGTTTTGTTTGTGTTTGTGATATGAATCTACAATCACGAAGAAAAAACTATATAAAAAAAAGTTTTTTTCTATTTCTCGTGTTCTAATTTTTTATACATTGTCTATTTCTTCCCAACTGGTGCAATGTTCGTGACTTTTTTGTTCAAAATAGGAGCAATTGAATATAGAATTAAATAAAAATGAGCGCAAATTATGGTGGCAAAAGGGCAAGTAACTCATGATATGAGGTATTGCGTGAACAGAGTGTCAGCCTCGAAATAACACTTTACTTACCCATCTACACTTGGAGGCATGTTAAGATTATAGACGGGACAGCAGCAGCACCACAGTCCCCTTTTAAATGCTAAATATCTAAATCGTGAGATATTCATTACATTTTTCACAAGATTATAGACGGACCACTTTTGCTGGAGGAGGAATCAACTTGTTCCATGGGAAAATTCAATATTTTTAAGTTGTAGACAACATGCACCTATCACGTTAGTGTTGTTTGGCTTATTTTATGGCAGTTTTTTATTGAAGGATTGATGACATAATCATGTGTGCATTTTTATTTACGAGGAACTCATACCAGTTTGTTGGCAAAATGCACCTGTCGCTCTGTGGCTGACGTTGCCTCAAAAAAGGAACATGGCTTAGTAAGATTTTTTTGCATTTGAAAACGGCATAGAAAAAACATCCATGCCTCTTGATAATGTGACAGCGTCCTGTACTAAAAATAAGTAATTTGCGATAAAATCGCCGTGAGCAATATATTTCGCATTTGAGCCTTCTCTCAAGACAAGACGGATATTTCTGTGGTTTGGTTTAGATTATGATAATGATGATGATATGACATGAAGACGACTGTTTTCAATATGGCAAATTTGTATAGAGAGGAATAATATGCAGCATTGTAGATTTTCAGTTCGTGCACATACTTTTGAGTCGTCGTCGTGTGCGCAAAATATAGTGCTATTTTGTATGCGTTGCACACGACTTCATCACCATCATCATTTATCCTGCTTTATACCTAGAAAAACGAGTGTTGTTGTAGCTTCTTCTTCTTCTGGTACATTAGATCAAAGATACAAAAAGTATTTTAATGCATTGATTTCATGATGAAGTTGATAGTGGAAGAGTAGTAGAGAGAAAAAATCTTCGTGATGATGACCTTGGTTCTATCTGCCTTGGTAGGTTGCGTTGCGGTAAATAGATAACCTTTATCCTGTTGCACTGGTTCATCATTAAAATAAAAATAGGCAATAAAGCGCACTCACGTTATACATGCACTCATTATAATATATACAGTGAAATTTGTGTGCCTAGTCATGTCTATGCAAACATAGAATCCGTATGCGTGCATAATTAAGTATGAAATGAAGAATTTGCAAAGTACAGGAAAAGGATTTGATGTTAAAAGATATTTGATAGTGTTGACGGTAATCTAGGAATATATCCTTGATACAGAGCAGAACATGGGGAAAATGAAGGCATGTAGAGTAGCACATTGATGTTAAGATTGCTAGCGATGAATCATCTCAAGTGATATTACTTTTATTATATGTATTTTTTCAGATTAGAAAATAATCATTTTGTAGTCTTCAAAACAACATTGACAATTCATTTGTCAGTCATTTCGTACACATCTTGTTGTGGAAGAATACAATAACGTCTAAAATAAATTCTAAATTGACTTGACAGATAACAGCTTCTTTAAAATATGTAATTGTTATGTGATGTTAATTCCCTCAATCATAATGATGATGTGCCACTGCAATTGTGTTTATTGTGTGGCCAAAACTTGAAGAATGATGGGAAATGTATAAAAACTATTTTAAAGGGTAAATATTTGACCCTGACAATGTGCTCTTATGTAGAAGGAGAAAAACAAGGCTGAATATAAAAAGTTGATGTGTGGATTTTTATAATGTGTATCATATGTACACATCTTGTCAGAGAGAATAAATAACACAACGCTCCGCAACAGTAGTTCCAACTCAACTCACAAGATTCAAGGGCAACTACACAGAGTATGCAAAGAGAAAAAAATAAATGAAGTAGCCAATTGCCTAAAGTAAAACTATAAAAGTTTGTAGTCGCTTAAAAGTGTATGTAGAAGACACTGCAGCGAAGCGAAGCTACTTGATACTACATTTTTAGGGGATTGAATGACATTTACGTGTTTAATAATATCAGGAATAATTAACAGTCAATAGTGTGAAGTAATAATCAAGTGTAAAGTTGTATGTCATGCATTTGTCTCGTGATGGTACAATTAGAGTGTCAGGGTGGGCTGAGTACAAGTATATGCGCATTTTATCTAATGAGACGCTCGACGAAAATGAGAAGGAATAGAAAGATGACAAATCTTTTTCACTACTGGAAATTTACCGTACTACGTATCTTATGATTTATTTGGTTAATTTATCTGCGTGGATTTATGTGATTTTGGTTCAAACAAATTTCTATTAAATGCTGTTTAAGCAAATTTTAATTAAAGCATTACGAACATTATGAAGCCATATTATGACCATGTAATTTTTTTAGTGATTTATGAAATCAAAAAACCTCATTATGCCTACTACTAATTATATTTTATTCGACCCCCTTATCGTTTATTGTACTATTGCACATCGTATTTTGGACGTAGTCATTCGCTCAAAACTTGCTCATTTTTAGAGAGGACTGGTTGGCTGATTTCTCCAAAATATTCTTCAGAGTTTATGCTGCATACCTACATATTTTTATTACCTCTCCTCTCCTCAAATGGCTTCAACTGTCAATAAAAAAGTAATCATTACTTTTTAGCCTTTTCTTTCATCGCCACCACATAATACATCACTCATGCTGGCTGCTACTACTGAAGAAAATAATCATCGATGATGCATTTCAATATTTTATTTGCGAATACAAATATTCTTATGGACAGCCAGTGGTCAGCAACCACAATAGTGCAGCAATAGTAAAAGCATCATTTATAAATTATGCATTTATACCACAGGCTGTCAGCAGCAAGTGCATAATATATTTAAGAACAGATACGGCATGTACGCAAAACAGCACAGGTGGTGACCAATACACGTCCGCATTTTTTGCATCCTCTGATCCACAAATGACGAGAAACAGAAGCGAGAAAACAGGACGAAAGTTGTAATTATTTTATTCATATGAAAAAGGAGCATAAAGAGTACGAATTAAAATAAAATGAAGAACATAACTCATGGTAAATAGTTGTGAGGATAATGGCAATGTTCTTCATCAAAATATGTATGTTGTGTGTAGCTTTGTTCTGTCATTTGCATTTTGGAATGCAAGAAATAAAAAAGAAAACTGCTTTTTATTAAGTCTGCATCAGTGTAGTGGAATAATAGTGATGGGAAAATGTGAATTAAGATAACGTAATACCTACAGTAATGGTGGAGAAGTACTCGGAAGGAATAGCCAAGCCACAAAAAGTTTGCAGTCATCATTTCTTCCTTCTTCTTCTTCTCTCCCTCCTTCATTGTTTTTGTACCATTATTGCCACTTTATGATAATTTTCTTTGAACGCAGGGATTCATTTGCAAAGATTTCTGGTGAATTGTAAAACTAGCATTTGAGTGAGTGAGCCTTTCTTTCATTCAATTGTTTCATCATACATATTCACCAAATAAATATAGTGGCTTTCTACTACATAGAACGCATAACACATTAAAATACTACAAATTTATTATTGAAACCATTTGATAGAATAATAAAAAATGATTATGCCGGGATGCCACTAACAATCAATTTTTCTCCTCCTCCGTCATCATCATATTTTCTTTTCATTCTCCTATTCTCCTCTTGTCTTTGCACAAACAACGTGTAAACTCCATTAGTGTTTCACTGATAATATGTACGAATCTGTGTGCGAAGGTATGTGTATCACTAATTTATCAGATGACGATGATGTCGGTAAAACTGTTATGATGTGCCATTTTCTCTTTTGATTGAATCAATGGCATGTTTTATTACCTGACAATAGTACACAATCGTAGTTTTTAATGTTTTGTGCTCCTAATATGCACACACTACATTCTGCTCAAAGAAAAACACTGATGAACTTTTATCGGCAATTTTCCTTTGCTCTCTGTCATTTGTCTGCATTTGAGGAGTAGAAAAATGCTAGATTCTCGAACGAATATAAATGTTGCATGTTACATAGGTAGGTACATAATGTTGCGCTAATGATGAAGATGAGAAGAAAGGAAAGAAGGAAGGCTAAAATTATAGAGATTATCATTTACCCATTTTTCTCTCTTTCTGATACTGGCAACTGGCTTTGGCTCCCTGCTCCTGCCCCTCATTATTATTACCACTCGCCAAAGTCGCCACTGCTATTATTATTATCATTGCGGTAAAAATTATTTCATAGTGTTGCATGATGAACTATTCTTCTTATTTACGTAACATAATGTACACATATTGAGGGCATACAGAAGTGACGAAGATATGGTCGCTACTATGACGTGAAGTGATGATGACCGAACCCAACGGAAAAAAAAAGCAAAAAAGGCTATTGAGCAGGTGAAATGAGGATGTTCATTTTTTGCATTGTTCAAGTTGAATAAACGGAGAATAAAAAGTAGGAAGACAATAGCAGCAAACAACAGAAGCTAAAAAGGCAAAAAGACTGAAGAACTTTTTAAAAGTGGTATGTGTAACCAGTAACGCATCGAAAAAAAAATGTTGAAGAACGCAACCAGTCTGTCAAGAAGTAAACAACTCCTCCGCAAAAA
Organism: Willowsia nigromaculata; assembly: GCA_034700605.1. Lineage (NCBI taxonomy): Eukaryota > Metazoa > Arthropoda > Collembola > Entomobryomorpha > Entomobryidae > Willowsia > Willowsia nigromaculata. The sequence goes on along the minus strand of JAQIXX010000250.1, from coordinate 67,204 downwards.
ATTATTATCTGTTTTGAAGCCTGGTTTTTCTTCAGATAACTTTCTATATACATACTTGCATGTATGAAGAATGAAGAAGTGATAAACTTGGGTTCGGGGGTTTTGCAATAAAAAAGAATCTACAGGGTTTTCATTTTCAGAAGGAGAAGACGATATGAAAAGTATGACTTATGCTTATCCATCCATGCATTATGATGATGATGCATGTGTGTGGCTTTCTGTATTTTATGAACGTGTAAATCGAATATGTACCATCATCATAAACAGGTAACGTGTCGATTGTTTTGCCATTTACCATCTTAAGTATTTACTCTTCTCTCTGTATCTAAGCTTTATATGGTGGTGGTATTTTCCACCATAATTTAGTTTAACTCTTGAAAATCGACGAAAAGAAGTTTTTGATAGTTCGAACTTTAAATGGATTCTGAGAGAATATGTGATCTACTACAAGGAAGCTTGACACTAAACCATTTTTTTTGTTTTTTGCAAAGAATCAAGATCCGATGTTTCAAAAATAATGAAATCTTCTCATGCATGCCATGTGCATGTGATTGTATTACAAGAAAGCAACATTCCAAAATGTACAAGAAATCGGAGTAGATTTAGAGTTGATTATGATGACGGTGATCTGCTGTGAGTTATCAAAAGTGATTTAAAGCGGTGAAAATAATTTTCTTCTCTTGCAGGATCGATAATTTTTTGCTTTCTTGCGATTTTGTGAGCATGTTTTTATTCAGATCAGGAATACTATGATTGGAAGTAAATTGAGTAAAAAAACCTGTATTTACTCTTTATAATACATGTTCATTCTTCTTCGAATTCAGTATACTTAAAATGTTCGTAACATTTTATGTAATGGTGGGTAGTGCTACTATTTTGCGTTCATATAATACGAAAACCTGTCATGCGTGTTAGCAGTATTATGTGAATTTGTTTTAGATCCGATTTGATTTCAAGTTGTGATGTTGTGGGTTTACTTAATTTTTTTGGATTCAAATCGTCATCAATGAGCCTGAGAAACGAAGAAAAAATCATGTTGATGACATGATAACACCAGCAGATTATAAAGCAAGTAGCAAATCAAGTCATGCCGAAAGGAACAATGCCTCACGCATTTTGAATGCCACTATATCTTCATGAAATTTTGATAACAAAAATCTGGAAAATGAAAAACATGTTAAAATACATAAAAGAAATTTCAGGAAGTAGCAATGAGAGGAAAGGACACATAATGTTTTACATGAAATCTGCAATTCATGGGAAATTCTCAGTCCCACAAAGCATATTATGCAATGAATCTTAACCTTAAAAACCAGTTGCAGATTGTATATAAATTTTTGATTTGCGTGCACAAAAGAACCAATACTAAGTGAAATAATTATGATCACAAATGCTCATTCTATAATTGCTTTATAGATCGACTTAATGCAATCCACATTCAAAAAAATATGATTTGTTTCTCAGCAGTCATCATTCATCATATTTATTGGACCAATGCACGACCATGGTCATTAAGTCAGCATATATTTATTCGATTCAACCACAGAGCGCATCAAATAAAGATCCCAGCCCTTTCACTACTAAACTACTAACGACTACATTGTTATTAATATTCACAAAAAATCAACGAATCAAATTGTAATAAAATGAGTATTATTGCTTGAGTCGTTTTATTGCAAGCACAGTAAAATGCGTGTTTATCCTGAAGGGAAAATGTTCTGCTTGTATGTAACGTTTGAATTTATTGCATCTTTTTTCGTTTAGTTAGTTTAAGTAACAAAACATTGTACTTATAAAAGGTGTGCAATTTACAATGGTACATATCTTTTTCCCTGTATTATTATGGCACTATAATACAACCTGGTTTGTGTGCATTTTCCTCCTCAAGACACGACAGCAGATGTTTGCTGTAGGGAAACCGAGATTTTTGCATAATATCCAGATCATCATTATCGCAGAGAAGCGGCTCCTTGTTCTTAGGGTGGTGGCGAGGCAATGATGATGATGACGATGTTTATGTTATGGGCAATAGCAAATAGGCATTGCTTATAGAATAATAGGTAATTCGAGTCTTTAGGTAACTTTTCTTTATTTGCCGAAGATTTCCTATATAGCTTTCCTATAAGCGTCGTTTTGTTCGTCATTAAATCTCCAATTGAAATAAAAAGTAGTTTTAGGCACTTTCTTAGACAGGCGGTTATTATTTTTATTATTACGATATCATCGTCATCGATCGTAATATTTTGACTGTTGCAGTGCCTAAAAAGTTTGTAGCCCTGTGGCAAACAAAAACGATAAAATTTTGCATTTTTTTCCATCACTGCTCAGAGCATGTCAGGAGTACTGAACAATGTCGAGCAGGAAAAGTGAGATTTTGATTGAATGACAGACGCAGACAAGCTACTGCATGATTCTCTGTTTACGTTTCTTGAAATTACTTCTTGTTGATAGGAAGATAGATAGAATAAAAAGCTTGATTTTGCCACTGAAAAGATTTCGAAATATATTTCTCTACAGTTTGTAGAGCAATCAGTTCTTTGGCTTTGCACTTTTTGTGTGCGTAGATCCAGAAGGCATGTTTCTTCAAGCAGGAAAATAAACACGATAATATTTTTTCTTCTTCCGTCTGCATCTTCTGATCTGTTGCTTGCTGATAGACGCTAGTCGTCGTGATAATAAATGACAGGACAGGCTCTCTCTAGCTTCATAATAAACGACCCAGTCACTTTCTAGCATGCTCCGTTTTTTATATTGAATATCCGCAAGATTCCAAGTACACCAATTGTCATCATCATCATCATCATATGTCGTCTTCCTCAATGATCAAGTTATTTTACAAGTGCAGAAGATAATGTTAATCTATCTATGCGTTCTTTTATGACTGCACATGTCCTTCTTGAAACTTAGCTAACCATATTACTCATTTAGTTATTTACTTTACCCACGCTTATCCAAATTTGATCAATTTTGAAGTATGATGGTGTCCGTCTGTAAGTAGAGTAGTAGAATACAGTCTGATGTGTAAGCTCTATCCACACATGTTGTTTCATTGTTAACATACAATCTGCAAAATCCTATTTCAAATTTTACATTACAAACTATTCTTACAACTTTCTGCATTATCGTTGTTTTCCCCTTGTCGTTCTCGTCATGATTGAACTGACTTTACAATTTCCCCCTTTCTATTACCTCTGCTGATTCCGATGAAGAATGATTATGGAGCATGTAGTTACATGCATAATCATGAATAATATGATGCGCTATCGCTGTTCTTGCATCTTCTTCTTTTTTTTGCTTTACATTTGCTGATCCTCTCTCTATTTTTTTCTTGAATCTGTATTTTTCATTCGTCTGTCTGACCGGCCACTTGCCACATGTGCATTGCACATGCTTTATTATTACAACAGCATAACAATGTGGATTAGCGGACTAGTAGTGGCATATAAAATGGAAGAAGACGAGAAAATGATCATCGTTACAGAATTAGAGAGGCGTGCATCGTGCAGCAAACAGCACACCAGACAGGCAAAACAAGCAATAATCCCTTTGAGAATTTCTGTTCCTTCTTCTTAAACCCTTATTCCATAATACATTTCTATCCCTCTTTTCTAACAACAACCATAACCCTTTTTTTGTCTTCAATTGAATCACATCACAAATTCATGATGCGTGTATTTATTACTTTATGCGTAATACTATACTTAAGCAACGTACAAATTCTTAGTCGATTGCATGCATGTCCTCCTCTTCTCTCTCTTCTCCGCGATCTTCCTAGCAGGTTCATTTTTATGATTTCTTCATAATAGTAATCTCCTCACAAGATAGAAATATTTTGCAAGTTGCTCAGAGGGAGAGCTTGAGGAAGAACGAAAAATCTCTGCACGACATACGCACACACACTCAATCCTACATGATCATCATCATCCTAACACCATGTCTGCATAAATAATGAAAAGTACGTATATCTAGAACGTTACACACCTTCTCCTCCTCCTCTTCAACGTTATCATCTACCTGAGAAATAATATAAGCTGATGTGTGCCTAGGACCTGGGATGACGATAAAAGATGATCAGCATCATCATTGTCCCTTTCTCAACCAAAACTAATCTGACATCAATTTGCCTGTCGTTTGTTAGTCGTTCCCAATAGGACGCGACGTAAATAATAGTGTTGGTTTTTTACTAGTCGAAATTATCGCTATTGAAGTTTTTTTCTGTTTGGTGTCTTCGGTGGCAACAAACAGTGGCAAGGTAATAATGTTAGCGTCAATGTGAACAGTAGTAGTCAGCACGATACTGACAAGAGACCGTTGCGTTCTATCCTCCATGTCATCCTTTTCTACTTTATTTATAGATTACTTTTCTTCTTGAAATAAATAACAAAGATATATACTTGTTTATTGTTTGTTTGCATTACATTAGGCATTTTTCATGAAAAATATTTCTGCAAATTTCTGTGTGTGTAAAAATGTGCTCATTCATTCGAGCATTTCTTGAGAAATGAAGAAAAATTGTGATATGACGATAATGGGAGTTGACATTAAAAAGCTGATTTCTTTTGTATTTGATTACATACATGCCGTGCTTTTGTCGCTTGTGGAGTTTTCAAAATTTGTAGTGGTAGTGGTGTGTATGGAATAAGTGTAGATTTTATAAATTGAAGTTGCGCACTGCTTATCAATCAGCATAATAGCGTCGTGTGGTTTGCAGTTGCAAGCGTCAAAATATTTTTGAAATCTGTAAGAATTGTTGGTGCTTAACTTGTGGTGAATAGTTTGTTTGAATGTTGAGTTGAATGCTCTGCTCAGTTTGACCACTTGACTTGATATAAAGTAAAGGCAAGATACAAATGAGAAAAAAAAGCTTCATTTGCTGATGGAGATGGAAAAGGTATAATATGCATGGTGGCCTAAGCCTGACTAAAATATTATCACCTGCTGCCTTTTTAGCTTTGTTTTGCTGGGGCAAGTCAGACTCAGAAATTTACAATTGTTCAACTATCTTGTCTATGCCAAATAGAAAAAAAAGTTATTATTGTCTTGCCATAACCAAAAACACATAGAAAGCCATTAAAAAGTGCACACACGGACAACTCATGATAATGCCCTCCCGTTTTTATTATCACTTTATTGCCAGTTTTGAAAGTCAGCGAAGTGTTAAATCGCTATTATTACACACACCGCATCACACGTACTCAAGCAGCAACTATGGCCATTGTCATCATTATCCTCCTCCTCCTCCCATTATATTTTAAAAGCTGATCTGATGCTCTTTAAAAGCGAAGAAACATAAAAATTTGTTAGCCATTTTGAATAAAGTACTCTGCTAAATATTATGACCGTCATGCAATAAGCAGTGAAAATATAAAAGGGTGAATTTTTTTAGCGAACTAGGATCGCCAAAAAATCCCGAAGTATGTAACTTGTCAAAACTTGTTGATGCTATGAAAGGGAACAAGTGTGAGATTTTATGTCTACGACAAATGGATGCCTTTTTCATGATGATGTTGATAGTGCAGATAATAGAGTATGCATGTAGCTGAAAAGACTAACCGTTAGATGAGAATGACCGTGTAAAAGAAATCGTAAACATTTTAGCCATTTTTGCACATCTTGTCATTAATTATTAAGTATGGGTATAATCTGGAAAAAAGGTGGGTTGCCTTTTGTCTTTAAGATGGAAAATTCAAAATGCCTTTTAAAATGAAATATAGATGGAATATTGACACTTAAATACAGAGGTAATAGTTACCAATGCTTATAATGCCACAACAGCCGGAAGAGTAAAACCGAAGAAGAAATACTTGCTAATTCTGATTATGTAATCATTATATTGTGTTTTTCCTCAGATTATCCTGAAGAAGACGACGGGAGTGTCAACAACATTCTTGACGCTTTCGGTGGTGCAGAGCGAAGTGCTTCCATAAGTGGCCTTAGTGTTCACGAAGGTCATCCCTCCTGGACCGTCCTTGACGGTCCCACAGTTCAAGCCCATAGCTCCGGGGTCATCCTCGGAACAAGTTCATCTGCTGTGACAAATGGTTCTGGTATTCGAACTGGGATCGCCACAATGCGGGAACTTTCCCTTGTAGGAAAAGCAGGAACCATCGGAAGCACCGGTACTGGAGGTGATGCGGAAAGCTCCGGTGTAGGGAGCAGTGCTTCTGGAGGAGCTCACTCCACAAACTCCTCAGCAGCTTCACCAGCAGGCTCCAGTTTATCCCAGCCTCAGCAAAATGAGGACTATGAACACGTCTATTGTCAGCTTGACCCTTATTTCGTAAGTACAGAATGTTTTAATTGTGATTAATTTTGCATATCACGTAAGCAATAATTAAAAAGTTGGTTCTCATGTTGTGAAAACCAAGTCAAGAACACACACGTATGCTGGTGTCATGAAATTGAACATAATGGAATCGCTTTTTTCATCATCCTACATTTTCGACTGTGTAGTACACAAAAAACCTTGAATATGTCAAGTCAAGCCTTATTTTCTAAACAGCTACATATCTACATAACATGTACAGTTTAATTAATTTTTTTGCGAAAAGAAAACCCTCAAGAGAGCTTATGCAAAAGTTTTTTTCGCTTACTTGTGTAGCTCTCACCGGGTGAAGGAATCAATACAACTGTGACAGCACACAAATTGGCTTGTATGTGACTTGCAAAAAAATATATCTCTGTTCTTGCCAATTAATGTATTCATTGCACAGGTTTGATATCCACGTAATATATATTCTATATACCTGTTTCATTACGCTTGTAATAGGAGGCACAAAATGAAAATGAATGACAGCACAGAAATATCTGCTTTTCTTAGTGTGCAGTCTTGTCGCGTCTGAGGAAGAGCTGATAATTCTGAATGTCCCACTGGGAAATCGCATTTTTAACTGAATACATTATTGAATTCCTCTTCTATATGTTCACTCAGCTATGATTACAATTACAACATGGAAATAATGATAAAAGCACACCATCGTCATTCATTATTATCAGATTCCTCGCTAGATAGGCCTGCGAGAAAATATAATTGTTGGCATTGCTGGGTTCGAACTCAAAGTTAGGTAGATCAATGTTACAATAGATTAATCAAATGACTATCTTGAAGCTCATTAAACTGTAATCAGAATGCAGCAAGAAGCTTTTATCCATGATGCCACTCATCTATTCCATCATCCATGTGAGTAGGTAGGTAGAATCAAGAAAAAAATTATTTTTATTATTTACCACCATTGTCCTTCAAAGAAGCACACACACTCATCGGGAATTATCAAACCAAGAGATGACGATATGATATGGCGATGGAAATGGTCAGTAGATAAACATTGAGCAGAAAAATACATCCAACATCGTGATGATGACGAGAATGATGAGACAGGTAAACGATCAAATTACAACAGAGAGCCAATCTCCTTTAGTGTAGTAAGCATGAAGATGAAGATGATCAACATTGTCTTCTAGGTTTCATGATTATGATGAGAATCGTCGTTGTTGCTGTTATCATTTGGTTTTTGCTGCCGCATATAATAAATAATTCTCCTTCTCCCCCTTTCTGACTTTGGTTCACCATTATGCGACATGTGATATTGGAGGAGGAGAAGGAAAATCTCATAAAAACTGTCTTCATTTCAATTTGAGACGAGAAAATACTAGTTCATATATAATACAGATTTGTTATATTTGATGATATGGAAGAAGGTTGACGCATAAAATCCAAGTAGACGATGATGGTGACGATGACGCGAAGATTTCCATGAGGTAAATCAAAAGATATGGTATGAAGTTGGCTTTTGCTTCGTATCATTGAATACATTATTTGAGCGGTGGAGCTGTTGTCACTTGTCATTTTTCATCTTCTTTCAAGGTTGCTTTAATATGTGCACACATAGGTATATAGACTCATATGAACATGAAATATCTAATGTATACATCCATTTACTAAACTTTGTATCAGCTTTATTGTTCATGGCGAAAAAAATGGTCGCGTCAAATTGCCTTTTCAGAGTCTTTCTCGAAATGTGTGAAAAAGGAAGAGGCGGAGGAGGCGAGAACACGAGGAACAATAATGAATGGATTTTTGGTTCAAGTCAATTATTCACTTTACATCTTTTTACAAGTTATCAGCCTACCTCCTCGGAATACTAGTCTCATTTCCATTGCAGTAAGAAAAAAAATCTTGAAAATGTTGCTGAGAGTCTTGCCGTAAATAATAACAAGAATAGGAAGAAATTGCTGTAACAGAAAGCTTAATATGAAGTTGCATAGCTCAATAATTGTGCAGACAGCAATGCAATTCTTTGAATTCCTCTGCTCCTTTTCTTGAAACTGAAATGGGAAAATGATATTACGTGAAGAAAAAGAAGACGAAAATGAGTGTAAAGTGCACTCATTTTCAAATGGGATTATGTCTGCCCAAAGCCAGCGACCAGGCTTGGGCTTGGTAATTTTCTGCTGATGTTCGTTCATCCCAATCATCTCCGAAGAATTCAATCTTTAGCATCTTACTCCATATACTCACTCTCTAAACACTAGTAGTCAGAATGAAGTGAGAATGGATAGGAATAAAATAAAAGATAAATGGAATGAGAACGAAAAAAATGAAAGAAAAAGCCGGTACTCGTTTTCTTTATTTCAAGTGCTCCGGTTTTCGAAATCTCTTTACAGTGACTTTAATGGAGGAAGAATGGAATGAAGAAATAAAAACGAGAGGTTTTCTTTTCTTTCGTTTACATGTTTGCTGTAAAGTAAAGTGTGTAATGGGCACATTCATACAGTCATACAATTTATGTGACTACTGACGATGGGTACTTATCCGTGGGAAATGACATTCGAAACTCACCTTGTCTGTACTTTTTGACTTGCCTTTTTGATCTCGTCGTCGTCGTCTCCTCATATATTTGTTTCTTCTTTTTCTTCGCACCGTTTCATCTCAAAGAGCGTGGCCAAGACGAGAGAGTATGCCGATCCCACTGAAAAACGCATTTAAATGCAACATGAAACAATGCACTCTTGTAAAATGATGCACTGCTCACCACTATTATAATAAAATGCAAGTGAGATGCAATGTAACTCAATAAGAGGAACGTTGAAGAATCTGACTGGAATGAGAAGGATGAAAGAACCACGTTTCGGTTTACCATTTCATTACGACAAGGTTGTAAAACGATGCTTTGATTCATTCGGTTGGATTGTTGTGAATACTAGTTGTCCTGAAAAAAAATGAGTGCGTCTAATGATGTGATCATTACGTGGCTAACTAGTTGGTGAGTTTAAACTATAAAGTTTTGTAATATGGAAAATACTTTAGACGTCATCATGGGATAAATGAAATGGAATTTGTGTGGGCTAAATTTTAGAAATATTTTTGTAAAATCGTGTAATCTCCATCAGAGCTTAGTCAAAGATCAAAAGATAAATGAAGACCTTGGGATTTTTGTGACACAAAAGAGGTGCTAGCTACATTATTACATTGTGATTATTATTAATAATAGTTTACATCTTGTGGATGACCTTGCAAAGCGGATCAGACCTTCCTTAATTTTTCTTAACGAAGAAGACGCTTTAAATTATACGCAAACATAATTATAATCAACAGGAGTACTGGCAGCATCTCATTAATCAATTTAGGATTGCATTTAAATTCAAATTGATGACCATGATCATCCTCTTGCAAACCCATTTCCTTGAGCGATTCATTTGAAAGAGAAGGCTGAAGAGCATCAGCACACGTGCATATTATTAATCAAGCTAATTCGCCTAAATGTTATTGCATTAAAACTCCAATACCGCACGGCAATGGAAACAGGCATGTTAAAAAGATGATGTCATAAAAACTTTAAATATGTGAAAATGCTGAAGATCATCTCCTCCTCAGTCCTTCTCACACTTTGAAAGTGCAACAAAGAAGAACAAAAAGGCATTTTTGTGTAAGATATTGCACGTTTTTGTTTTGTGTGTGGTGTGAGCGTGTCCTGACATGTTTATTGTTTTGATGCTAAGAATAAAAGTGTGATGTGATGAATGGCGGTGACTCCATTACTAGCTAATATTATGACGCTTTTTGTAGTGGGATGAGAAAGATGGGGTTGAAATATTGAAAGTGTTGTGGCTCCCCAGAAAATTTCACACGTTTTGTGGACACCCACAGTACACACAGAAATGAATGACTGGAGCCTATTGTACAAAACATTCACTTTCTTGATGATAAAGGCTAGTTTTTTGTCTTGTCTGGCAGAAGGACTGGAAATAAATAGTTTTGTTTTTTCAGTAAATTCTTCAAGCAATTCATCTTTGATCTTGCATGCAAGTCACAAAAGTTTTTTTTATCGCCTTTGATTGGATCAACTCTGGTCAGACACCATGCATAACAAACTGGTTGGTGTTTTTGAGTGGAATATAAACAATTTCAGTGTGGAATCCCACGAAATTCCACATTATTTCGCTAGAAATACGAAACCACACAATTTCTACCATATAAAGCTGTTGGTTTAAACTAGACTCTGATGATGTATACCAATAGGCCGAAAAGTCATACCTCGAAGGGCTTTATTGCTTGTAAAAATAAAAACAATAACCAAAAATATTGGCGTTGTAAGCCGAAAAATTCTTTTGAAACATCTCATCTTATGGTATTTAATATTGTGTGTAATGGCCTAATAAGGTTGAGCATTATAACGACTACTCTTTCTCTCGCAAACTATAAGGGTATTTTATCCTCATCTTCTCCGTAATAACAAGAGCATGGATTTCAAAGCGTTAAAACTTGCTAACGATATTGGTGTTTCCTTTTCTGAAGTCGGAACGTTTAAAAGACATTTTATGCCCCTAAAATTTACAACAAACATCTTGCTCTTGTCTTCTCCTCGAGTACTCATCTTGTTATTATGATTACTTACCATTTATGACTTTACTTAAAACTGCTTACGTTTAGTTGGTACAAGAAAGCGTAATATATTTAATTGAACACTTACATATATTTCCATTTAGTCAAAGAAAGTGTAAACTTTCAAGCTTCTTGTTGTGCTCATATTATGAGGACTTTACCTTGTAAGTACACTTGCTTTTGAATAATTATCGTGAAATAGAGAGCATTAAGTTGGGGTAGGTACTCAGCTCAAGTTTGGGAGGATCAACAACCTACGTGCATGCAATAATAGAAACCCTAGAAAACATGCTTCCCTATGATACATTTAAATCTGAAGTTTAGTGATCCAGAAGGGAAGGATATGAGCCCCTTTGGTGGCCACTCTTCTACTCCTCTTTCTTTACATTTTTTTCTAGTTTTACGCTTATTTTCAAAAAGATCTCCCTGTTTTTGATGTGCCCAATGAAAAAGAAAAGAAAATGCATGAAAAAATGAGACCAAAAATATACATTTTTAGGACTAATCTCACTCAAATTTAGGAAAAGATTTACATTAGATGTTTGTGTGCAAGGATCGTGTAAACATTTGATTTTCCTTCACTTGTTAACGATGCTGTTACTCTCAGTTTTCATAGATTTCTTATGTTTTCACGTGAGAAACTTGATGCTATGTGGTGCGGCATTTTTACATACGTTATGCTTGAGTATATCTCCTTGAAATAATGAATGCACATTTGAACATATTTTGTCGCATTAAACTTGAAGATTTTATTTAATATATTGCACTCTTCTTAAATTATTTTGCTACTACTGTATACTTTGTAGTTAATCTGGATGATTTACAAAAATTACTAGTCAAGAAAACTTATTATTTAATTTAATAAGCATATTATTAAAGTCACTTCTTGATATAAAGCAATTTCATAGCTAATTTAAACTGGCTGAATGGCATGATGCTGTTGCTGACATCATACTTGATGCTTATAATAAAACAATTTGATATAATACATAATAGCTCAAAAAATATCGGTTCCGATGATTAATCACTTTGAATGTCGTTTCCTCTTCCTGGATGCTAATTGCTTCTTCATGAGTTTCAATTGTTCATCATCGTTTCTCAACGACTTTCGTTTCGCTCCATTTTCCGTCTGAATACTACACTGGCTTAAATATTCTTGCGACTTCTGTTGCAACATGGCTGAATGACGATTAGCAAACTCTGCCTGTGATAATCGAACCTTTCGTACGCAATTTTCCAAATTTTCTTTCATCTTCTGTTTGGCTTTGTGGTAGTCGGCTAAGTAGGTCTGTCGTTTGGCAGGATTAACAAATATTTCAGAGATGAAAGTCTTATTAACAGAAGCAGAAGCGTTGGAGTCACCGGGAGTTGTTGAGGAAGTCGTGATTTCACCTAGTTGGATGCTGTTGGGAACGTTGGTAATTTCTCTGAGTGACGGACTAGAACTCTTCTCTTTAGAGGTCGTAGTTGTACCTGTGGTCACTGTCTTGTCTGATGCCATGTTGTGGGAATACTATGCGGTTAAAAAGGATTCAAAAGTCTTTGCTGGCTCGCCAAAGATTCAAAAATGCGATAGTCACCACTGGATTTGTACTATATTCACTGCTCCAGCAAAACTTTATTCAAACAGCGTGTCCTGTACAAATCACGTAATTTTGTAAATTAGTGAAGTTTTGGCTTTCATAATACCAAAAAACTAAACTATTTATAGTTTTCCTATATTTCCTATATAACCCGCAATATTCGACCAAGGGAACAACAGGGATTAGATAATTTTGAAAAATTTTGCATTAGAACTCGGCTAAAAAGTGAATGGAGACTTTTGTGTAGATGTAAATAAGCTACCTCGTGCTCATGATCCTAGCGGGCCAAGCGAACCGCCTAAATAGCGCAGCGTTTTATGTGATGTGCATTGTGCATGAGGAAGGATGCTATTCGCAGAAATGGGAACGTCAATCAATCCTTAACTCGAAAACCTGGTATCTAGATTTCCTTTACCACTTTCCCTTGCTTCCCTTCCCAAATAGATGTAGCCAAAACCATGGGTTTAAAGAAATTTAGAGTTAAAAACCAATTGATAATTAAGTCCTAAAAAGGCTGCTGTGCTTCCTTCCGCAATGTGTTGGGTCTTCATATGAGCAGTTTGTGATAGGCAATCCGATAGCAATTAAATGCAGAAAGTTGAAGACTACCTTTGTAAAAAACATTAAATGCGCTTCTAGTATTATTTACGCATGTATTTACTTGTTGATTAAAGAAGAGACGACAAATACAAAATCCGCACCGTAATTTTAGTGCACGTACATTAGGTCAGTAAAAAATTGTAAAAGATTTAAAAACTCCCTTCTCTTGTAGTTTTTCTAAGCGCACCATCATCATCTCATGATTATTTTTTCTTTCAAATGAAAGAAAAGAGAAACTTTTTGATTGAGTATTTTGATAAAAAAGTTGTATGTAGTACATAATGATGGCTAATATGCAATCATAAAATGCTGCATAGTTGATAGTATAAATATCCACACATTTAGATTCCATCATCGACACAGATGTTTCCTTGTGCGTGTGAGAATTTTTTAAGTTTAATCTTTGAATGTGAAGGAATCCATTCTCCATCCATCGAAAAGATCCAGTTTTCATGTGCTCATTCCAATCAAGAGATTTTTTTCACCAGCAGCAGCAGAGATTTACTTTTGATTGGGGTACACAAAATGTCCAAGTCGAAGAACGAGATTCCTTCAGGCCCCATTTTATCCTCTGCGTGATGATCATCGTCATAAACTAGACCATGCTATTATTATAAAAAATCGGTTGATGCAGTCAGTCGTCAGTCAGTAGCAGCCTATTTCTCTGTTTATATAAACCTGTAACTTAAATGGGAGTTTGATACTTGCGAGTATATTTTTTGCTTATTATAATGAATTGTGATTGAGAAGATGGAAATAGGTAGTTACTATTTATATTCAAAGTACAAGTCATAAGCAGTCATAATAATAAAAGATGAGCTTCTGTTAAGCAGGGCATTCAAAAAGACTGAATTTGACTGACTGGAAAAAAATGCTTGCATTGCTTGCATGCATTGTTTGTTGTGTAGGTTAGTTAACAAGATTCAAGATATGAAGATGCTTGATGGATAAGAAAAAAAGGTATCTTTTCTTCTCCAGGATAAATATGAACACAAAAAGTCAACAACAAGTACCCTCTGCAAGTCACGTCATGTTCATCAAGTGAGTAATATCATCGCATGAAATAACTTAAGATGATTATTATTGGAAAACCCTTTCTTCATACTAAAATTTCATCATTATCGTCCCAACCGAAATATTATGTAGTAGCTGCATAACAAGTGTATTGAATGAGGGGTGGCGATGCTGGTGTTGGGGTTTTGGAAGATGATGTTTTCTGGATTTTTTGATCCAGTCCAGACGAGATGAAGAAAAGAAAAAAAGGTAAACAAGGATTTACCCTCTTCCCCACTAATAATATTGTAAGGGCTCCCCATCAACCCCCATTTGTATGTACTGACTACTGTACGCATACCGTGAGATTTCACATAAGAAAAAAAGCTCCTTCCGAAACGTTTCTTTTCCTTATTATTGTTACCCTTCTTGGTCGGTCGGGAGTCGGGGTAGTTTTTGTTTTGTAACTTCAGCTGTGGTGTTACATTAAGAATGTACGAAGTAACGTTTTCCCTGTCGGTTTTGAAGACGATGATGTTGATGATGACTGGCAATTCAATAAATTCTTTCCTAATAACCCCTGCCTGGTTGCTCATGTTCCAAAATATTACGTTGAAAGAAATAAAAGCGTTCATAGAACAGGAGAACGGAGCAGGGGATACTTTCAAATATTCTCTTTCAAGGATGATGGATACAGTCATCTCAATTTTTACCGAGCTTCTATTGTACTCATCAAGAAAGAAAGGAAAAATCTAATGAAAATGGACTAGTATTACCCTACCCACCACCACGTTTAGGAAATAAAAGCGTTAAATTTCACATCGTCATAATAGCTTGCGCTGTTAGAAAAAAGTTAAAAGTGCTCCTCTCTGCTTCTTCATTATCGTCATCGGATCTTTTCTTTAAGTTCTTAATATTCTAAAACAGCTTTGACTAATTTAGGCACTATCTTTTCTACAACTATTGTCAGTTCAGTCCCTTCAGATTTTTGATTGGAATTATGCTTATGGAGGTGGTACATGGTGGTAATAGGGTTTCGTTTTTTTCTTGATACGCCTGTTCTATTGAAACCGAATTAGTAACGCTGTGGCCGTGGCAGGTTTTGCGTGTTTTACCGCGGGCTATGTGTTGCGTACTAGTAGCAATTGTCTTTTTCGCCTTTTCCATTTATCCATCCTTGAGATTTTGAAGATTGAACTGTGATGCTCTAGAAATAATCAGGGAAAAAAGAATGCAAAGAAATGTACGAGAAATAGGAGGAGTTGTTCCTGATTATCATGCACACGAATTGTTCGTTACAAAAGGCTGTGCATATGATGAACCAAAAGGTTTTAAACGGTTGTTGAGAAAAATCATTTGAAAAATCTCCTCAAGTGTTTATGAGCTTTATAACATTTTAGGGGAAAAATGCACATGAGCAAGTGCATCGCATGATTGGATCACATTAATACTTAAAAACGTCATTTAGGCTTCAAAAGTTTAAAAACTCTCCTCTGGAGGTAAGCCGACCATTATACAAGATGGGTCAAATAGGGAAGTTGAATAGGCTGAACTTGAACTCTTTTATGTGCACCTTGCCAGTCTGCTTTCTCGTGGAGAAAAATTTTATCAATGCTGAAGATCAGTCAACTTGTCATTATCAACTCGGCTTATTATGTTTACCGGAGTTACGTAAAAACTCAATGCAAGTTTGAGCATGCTTGCTCGGATTTCCTCCTAAATTAGTCTTGACTTATTACCTTGTTTTCAAGATAGTAATGATAATAGCAATGCTTAATACTACGCTCTCATCATGATGACATTACATTACGATTCACAAAAATACAACATGCAAAAGATGCAGTGCGCACTGCGCATCTTATATTTTTGCGCATAAAAAGCATCACGCATATTGAATAAAACATTTTATACAAACGTTTTTGAGGTTTATGATGCCAATCAAGAGAAATTGAGTTGACAGAAAATGGCTTAATTTTATCTTGCGTATAAATCAAGTAGAGAGGTCTCCTCTTGACGTTTAACTGTACTTTAACTCTTTTATTGGACATGGTAAAAAATAAGCTGAGACCGTTTGTATTACCACTTTTGAGAGAATGTTTGTAAATTGTCCATAATGTAATTTGGCAAATAAAAACTGCACTTTTCATCAACATCTTCTTGAGGCAGTCTCCTCAGTCTCGTCAAAATATAGAGAGAGAAGGAAAGAATTTTCGATAAAGAGCAGTTGTGTGCCATATGAAGTGAATGAATACATTAACTTACTTGGGTATATAGAATTTATTACTGATTCGCTTATATTCTCTTTATTTTGAAGTAATGAGGATAATGAAGCCCTACATTTTTATAGTATGACCACTGCAGTGTTTTTATTAAGAAGAACGAGCCGACAATCAGGGATGGAAAATGAGAGATGTAAATGTGAGCAAATGAAATGAGAGGAGGGAGATGTTGATGGTGATGACCAAAAAGAAAATGAAAAGATTAAGATTTTTTTTAATCCTGCCTTTTTTTCTTTTTAGCAACAAAGCATACACGACAGCGAGAAGAAAAAACGATTTTGAAAATTATTCAATAGCTTTCAATACCTTTTGAAAAAGATGCTGGTTTTAAAGTTTATGCATTTTCTTATGTAGAGTACAGCCCACACCATCCATATACGTAATACCCATCTGTATCTTAAACAGGCAGAGAGAACATCATTGCCTTCATTGTTGTCGTCAACTTAATAGCCACCAAGGATGATAGATAATAAAAGTAGTGAATAAAAAAGCTATGATGTAGAAGAAGCAGTAGAACATCCACTACCCGTAAAATAATACCAATAGTGAATAATGTATGTAAATAGTAAAATCCACATAAAAATGATCTCTGTCCAAATTTGGTCAGGTGTAATCAGTCCCATGAAATCAGAGGTTTCTATCCGCAGAGTTTGCATGATGGTATTTAGCAGGCTATCTTTTGAAACTAGAGAGAGATGAAAGAATGAAAATGCCGGTTATATGGGAGTACTCAAGAAAATGAATTCTATCTCAATCGCTGTGACACAGTTTTTAGTAATGGTAATATTATCGCTTGTAGAGTAGCGTAAAGCGTAATTCATGCGTTGGTTGAAATGATTTTCCTTTGTGCCTTCTTCTAATTCATTCATGAAATAATTTGATGGGTAGGAGTTTTCAACTCATTTGAGGGTTTATTTAATTTTTCGGTGCTCGTAATTATTATACTATCATGTTGTGTAAATATCCAAATGTCTCAAAGCGGTGCAGAGGGATACGCAAGTGCCGTCATTTACAAACCAAACACAAATAAAATTTTCATTCTCTCTATAATTCTCGGTATCCTTTCTGATGCATTGTTTATAAATTGGTCGTATAATTTTGTTGGCAATATTAAACAATGGGAACGGGGACCATATGGTTCTTGCAGCTTTGTTCACAAAGTATTTAAAATCTCACTTGTAAAAAATGTTGTTTTCATTTCACTTCTCATTCTCTTTTCTCGATTTCAAGATGTCTTTGACAGATAATGAGAAGGATGCATAGGAACTGCCATATTTTTGTGTGTAGTCATTTGCAAGTTTGGCAGGAGGGATAATATTATAATTTATGATTATATATCATCAATACATATTGTAGGTAGGTACATACATGCAAGATCATCTTCAGAGGTCAAAAAATCCAGTCCAGTCATGTCACGATTTACACGATTACAAGGATACTCTGACAAGAATGTGTAGTGAAGTGAGTGAGTAAGCAGCTTGTGTACTACATGATGAGCAAAGACAAGCAGAATTGTGTGAGGTGACTTAAAGAAGAAGGGAAAACTCGTAGTAAAAAGTGTAAACAGAAAGTGTAACATGATGATTAAAGGCAAAATTGCATGTACCACGCACGAAAAAAAGTAAAAATTACGATAATGATGCCGTTGACAGGTGATTGACATGACATGTCATATTTTGAATGGATGCTTATAGTGTCAGAGTCCCAAATAGAGTCAGTAATTCTTGTATTGTATATTACAGTAAAAATGGAAAGTCAATTCTAAAATTCAAGTTCACGCGTAATTCTAAATGATTTTGTTTTTTGTCCTCAATTTTAGCAATCAAAATAACTTTTGTGGCTTCTTTTCTTCATCAGTAGACTTGTAATTGCTAACTGTTTACTTTTACGGAAGGCTACAGTTTCTGGCATGTTTTTTTGTCATTGTATTTCTTAATCTGATGATCTGATTATCTCCTCTGAGATCTAGTTGAAGATCGCAAAACAAGATGTTATGTTGGATGCTTGTAATATTCTTCCTTGTAGAATTGGCGGTGTGTAGAGATGAATTATTAAAATGGGTTTGCAAATTGGTAATTTGTAATTTAATGTAGTGCCATTGTGTGGGAATTAGTAAAGGATTATTTGTATTTGTATGCAAAACACATTTGATTGCATGGGTTTGCTGGGACCTTGCAAAATCCCATTAGGGACTTTCGAGATAATAATCCAATCTCTTCAGCAAATGAAATAATTGTCAGCTTTTAACCACATACGTGATTGCTTTCATTTTTACAATATTAACTGTAATAAATAAAAAGGATTTAAAATGGGAGATTAGATCTGATTAAGGGAAATTTGCCATTAGGCACATTTAGTACTTTTGTACCTGGTACACCATACCTTTCCGTTTTATATCTATTGCCATAATTTTACTGTTCGACAGGTGGACATATATAATATTTTGTTTCATTGTATGCCTATAATTTCTGGTTTGTCATTGTCATTTGATTTATAGGTGTAACTGTATTTTCCACTATTGCAACATATTTTTTTGCTTATTCCTAAGGCGTGTTTGTTTAAAATTCCATTGAAAAATGCACAAGAGGAATAGAAGAGCAATGATGGCAAGGGAAGTGAATGTTTTGCGTTTTACGATATTTTAGTACAGACATAATGTGTATGTTTTATGGCAAGTCATTGCGTTTTAGTGATAAGTAATCAGATGAATCAAAGATAAACAAGGTGGAAACGAAGACCAAAAAACAAAAACAAAGACTTCACAAAAAAGGAAATCGGAAAAATAAAATGGCTCTGTCAATTGCATTAATATATCCTTCTACTTTATATAAATGATTGCATGGTTTATGCCCTTGCCTTGTAATTAAGACAGTATTCGAGCAAACTAGACCTGTATTAGGAGCGACTTGTCATTATCATTGTGTTCATTTCCAGTGCATGAGAATTTTTCACAGGTTTAATGTTCTTGAGTACATGTTTTGGTAATCTTGTGGAAGCTTTTGTAAGTAACAATGTGTCAAAGAATGCTGCTCAATAAATACAGAACAAAACGCTTAAAAAAATGTTTCACACATACAAATATTTGATACTGATAAAGTATATTCATTTAGTATTATCATACCTTCATAGATTTGATATATCTAAAATTGACTCATTTTGTTTGCTCCGGCGGTGCATGATGGTTGAGTTTTATAGATTTTCACTACGTGGTGCATGGTGCATTAT
Organism: Willowsia nigromaculata; assembly: GCA_034700605.1. Taxonomy (NCBI): domain Eukaryota; kingdom Metazoa; phylum Arthropoda; class Collembola; order Entomobryomorpha; family Entomobryidae; genus Willowsia; species Willowsia nigromaculata. Next base: position 47,642 of record JAQIXX010000250.1, on the reverse strand, counting down.
TAAAAATGATAATTTTTATAGCTTCAATTTAGCACTAGCGATGATTTACGATTCTTTAAGTGAAGCTGTTGACATCATTCAGTTTTAAAATGAACAAGAACATTTGTAAACATGAGAAACTGAAGCTGATAAAAGGGATATTTAGTGATCTTGTTTTTGTTACATTTACATAATATGAACTAAAGTTTATCGGTTATTGCGTAAAAAATATAACCGTTGTTTCTTATTTTAAATATGTAGCTCTATAGTGCAAGAGTTTCCCATAAACGACTAACAAAAATTTAAAAGCGATTGTTTAAAAGTTGAACGTTCATTGCAAAACCTGTATTGAAATTCTCATAAACACATTTTATGTGTATTTCGATTGCCATATACGTACAACTGTTATCATCACAGTCATTATCCTCATTATCGCAGATACGCGTATTCCCAATAATGCAATGGGGAGAAGTGGTTGTGGAAGTTGTAAGTGGTCCAGCTTTAATTGAGTCAACAAACGTTTTTTGGTAAATCAGGAAGTTTTTTTTGTGTAAATGAATGTAATGTAAGGTTGATGTTAGTTGGCTATGAAAAACGTTGGTATTGGACATTATCATTTGGACATCGTCGCATTTTTATCAAACTGTATCGTGAATTTGGAAAATCAAGTAATTAAAAGTATTGTAAGGTTTTGTCTAATTACTTTTGCAAGGTTTTAAAAGGTCATTCCTGTTCATATTCATTCCTTAAGTGGCAGTTAGTTTTCAATCTTCCGACTCATCTTCCTTTTTACCAGTAATTAGAATTTGATGGGGTTTTATATAACTCTGCATGCAAAGTTACATATAAGTAAAATTGCAATGCAAGACCAGCTTCAGCATGTAACGAATTAAAAAATGCCACACACAGCTGCAGACATCAGAGTAGAAATAAATTGCATTTAAATATCAGGAAGAGATATTTTTTACACATGAGACGTTTATTGGTTTTAATGGTGTACAGTAAACGTAAGGTTATTATGTGATGTGAGAGTGGGGTTGACGGTGAGTCAGAATCAGTCCACACATTCAGAAGCTCGAGGATAACTTTTTAACAGAAAAAAAGTAAAAATATTCATAGCAGGTAGGTAAAAACGATCCTCACTATTGCCTTACTTGAGTAAAAGTGACGTGCTGTGAGTCATGTTAAATTTTAACTACTATCCTAGATAAATACAATCCTAAATATTTATTTACGTTTAATCATTATTTTATGTACGGCTAATGCTTCTTTAACTGCGCATAAAATATCCATCTGGAATATTACAAAGAGCTTTCGGCATATTTTTTGTTAGTAGAATTGGATATGAAAAAAGAGGCTTCATTTGGTCGTAGTTTTTTGGTGTGGGAGAGAGAGACAGAGAGTAACAATTTTATGCGATTTACAGATTTACTCCTTCTGTGTATCATCGTTGTGAGTGCTTTTTTACAGACGAAAGTATCAAAAGAAGTGTATGGAGGATCGCCGTATTATGCTGCTATAAATAATACAATACGGAAAAAGAAAATGTGAAATATAAATATTTATCTTTTTTGGAGCGAATGCTTAATGGTTCTTCTACGGATGCCATAATATATCAAATCAACAGTAACAGTGGCAGTATTGGTGTATTGCATCACTATTTGTGCCGTTTCAACCATTAAGTCAGACTATAAATTATTATCAAATTTACTTTTCAATCTATTTTCGTACTTGGTCGACCGACACAATAACAATATTTAGTATTTAACGTGAACGATTCGTAGGAAGAGAAATCGACAACGAATGATTAATAGCGCCACCCAATATGAGGTTGCAGACTGGTGGTGACTAATACCAAAGTAGAGTCAGTCTTCCTTCTTTTTGCGTAGTAAGCAAAATGAAGTTATTAATTTAACGGTTTTATCTCTTTTTTATTCGCAATTGAAAATAAAATATGTCAAGAACAAAACGCTTGAAGTTGATGCAGTAGAGCTTGTTTTCATCATCGTACTATTTTTATTGCACAGTACAAATTAAATCAAAAATTGTAACCCAGTTTTAGTGATAGCAGTACTATTGGATGTATTGAAATCTATCCTATATGAATATTAATGCTATAATGTTGAAAAATGTTTGAATTTTGCATGTGGATTTTGTCTCTGTCTGACATAAAGAAGTTAATGCATTGATAAGGACATCCACTTCGAATTCTGCAAAAATATCAAAGTTTGCAGATTCTCATTTTTCTGTTTACATATTTTTGTAATTGGATCGTCTACTTCACTTGTCTTCCTATTCTATCACATTGAAATTTTAAAGCTTCAACCAATTTTTCATGCTGGCTCAAATATCCAGTGATTTCACTTGGATTGGATCTAAGGAAAACACATGTGCAAATTTGCAATTTCAGGCTTTCATTTTACTTGTACACATCCCTTGAAAATGATATTAGTGTCAACTTAAACATTATCTGCTCAACACTGTGCAGCAGAAAGGATTATTAAAAAGAGGAATAGAAGTAAAAAATATGAAAATGAATACCTCAACTGCTACTGTTCTGATGACTCAAAATTGGTATATGTACATTATCAAAATACCACTCAAATGAAATCTGCATGCAATGCAGTAAGGTAGGAAGTTTCTGCCTTGTCGTGCAAAATATCGCATCACATCCGATCATTCAAAAATGTTGGTCTCATCATCGCCAATCCATCACAATCTATTTTTTCTTCAAAAACATCACCAGACAAGTGCATCTGTTGGCTTGAGCATCAGGAGCCTCAAGTTATTTGCAGATTTCATTTTCTGTTTTTTCCTTTGTTCAGCTTTGTGACATACTAGTGGCCAATATGAGCTAACCCTATGGTATTGAATGATTCTACGCATAACTATCTACACAATGGGCTATTATGTTATCTGCAGCTGCAGACAGGCAGATACTAATAATTATTATTTTTAATGCGACACAGCTTTATGTGCTATTATTCAAATCACACTACATTCCGTTCCATTCTGTGATTATATGATCCTCTCCTCTTCCTCGCACAAATGCGTTGTTACATTTTAAGCACTTTTTATCCGCTAATAAAAGTACATTGGACGGTTGGTGCCACTCACAACTATGTTTATACTTTATACTCTTCTCGTTGAATGAAAACAACGTAATGTACAGAAATTTTTAGAGCAAAACCATAATAAATTGAAGATTTTTGTATGCCAACACGAAGCCCAAAAAAGTTTAAATGATGTGGGATAAACTATGGGAAAAGAGATCACCGTGTTGCACGGTGCAAGTGCTACTTATACATCTTCTCTTGTCATATCCTGTGGTCTAAAATGAATGCATGCACTGCACTGTTGCTACATTTTCACTTCTAGTTGCCAGTTGCACACGTTTTCGGAACGTGCTTAAGTACAGACAACTTGAACATTTTAGCCAACCAAATTTTACTTTTCACTGAAAAAATCTTCCATAATGGACGCTTAGTAAGTTTCCTCGATCAAGAAAAGCAGAGCATGTGCCCCGCTTCATTTTCATCTCTCTTTCTACATGGACTGTATGGATGGATGGATAGCTTGGAAAACTAATGATGTAAAAAAAGTCTTCAGACTTTGGAGTTTTAGAAGTGGAAACAGACTACTCCTTCTTAAAAAACGTTTAGCAACAGGCTCAGTTCATGTTAGTGTAGTTGTCAGTGCGAGTATTCATTCATATATGAAGTGCGTGGGTTTTGTCTGCTGTGTCGTGTAGTGTTTTTGGTGCATTATGGTTTCCCGAGACTGGGTACAATGGTACAACGTAACTACAACTAGTTGACAAACAATTATTGTTATTTGGTTGCATAAAAAATCTGATATATGTAGACAAAACAAGCAAGGAATGTTGCTAATTGCGAGTGAGTCTTTTGTTGTTCACACCACTTTTTTAAAACAAGGTTGTTCTTTTTTCATTTCTACTTTGTTCAAGCCAAGCTAATCTGCATAATATGATTTTGTTCAAAAAGGGAATTGATGATGATAGGGGATGACAAAACAGGGTTGAAAAAATAAAAGATTTTTTCCCTTACGCAAAGGTTGTTTAAAAAAGAACGCTTGTGTATTTTAGAGGGAAACAAAAGGAAGAAGACATAAGCCATATTGTTCAATAATTTTCGATTGTGTAACAACTAAACGAACAAAAAGGTAAGTTCACTTAACAAGGCAAGCGATTATACAATGCTTTAAAATCTACATTTAATAATGTAATGTGCAAATGTATGCATAAAATTTTGGGTAAATTGCATGCAAGTCGTGGTCGTGAGTACAAAATTGAAAAAAAAATTGTCAAATGAAAAGAAAAAAAATTGTGTTGTCAGTTGTGTCGGCGGTAATGCTGCTTGTAAAAATTCAATGCGTACAAGCATTATTGGTGATATCGCACCCCCATATCACATCAGCGGCAGATGAAGAAGAGGCGGTGGTAAATGTGGATGGATATGATATTATATAAAATGACATGTAACAGATCTTTCCTTCTGAAAATGATCTCTTGTGTCTTTGAGACAGTTGACGAAAATGGAGATTTTTCTGTGATTTGTGAGCGTTGGGGAGATTAAGGCTTTGTGAAAAAAAGGTGGTAGAAAAGGGAAAGGTTTTTGCCATCTAGAAGACGTACCTACGTTTAGTCAAGTACGTCGTTGTCATCAGTTTTGTCTTTATCAGCATTATATTTGCCACCTTACAAGTCTGGCGAGCGTATGCCTTTTGGAATGAAAATGAATGAATGGAAAACATTGTAGATTAAATTTTGTGGTTGCAGACGTAAGAAGCCTAAGAGAAGGATAGTTGAGTGCTGCTGTTGATCTGTTGATGATGAGATCCTCTTTGCATGCAGTCATGCAGCAGCAAAGCAAATCCTCCTTCAACATTTTTTTTTCTTCTTCTAAAAATCTGATTGAATCTCTGCTCCTTTTCGGTTGATGAGTAGCTTGGAATTCGTGACAAGTCATGTTCACATACATACAAAGTGTATAGCTATTTACTATAAATCCTCTCATTGTTTTAGTGGAAAAAACGTGTACAAATGTGACTTGGTCTTGTTCTGTGGGGAAAAATGTTTGCCTTACATCACTCACTTTCTGTTGATTTCGTGTTCCTCATGACTTGACTTGCTTATCCGGCAACATAATTCCAAACCTTCAGTTTTTACTAGTGTGTTTGTGTCGTGTCATCGTCATCATCATCTTGCTCTGGATTTTCCCCGGAAGTCGGAAAAATCGAGTGATGAGCAGAAAGATCTTTGGCTTTTTTGTTTGTCGTTGAAAGATTGGGTGATTGACTGCAAGCCAAGTTTTTTCCACTGTTTCTCGTGTCAAGGGAATCATCCATAAAGATCAGCCATGTAACTTGTGTGTCTGGTAGATATTGATGTACGCAGACTGGATTTCCTACAATATATTCTTGTTAACTGTATTATGGTAGTGTCTTCCTCAAACAACCGTTCTCACAACTGAACAAGCCTCGTCAACCAGGAAAAGACAAAGTGTGTAAGCCCCTACCTTGTAAATTATTTTCGTTACGCATAAATTTCCCGTTCACTTAGAGTCAAAATTTTGAAAGAACATTTCTCGACTTTTGGTCGATATATTTATTCTTAGTCTTCTACCGTCGTGCTCTTGATCTCAATATTTATTTCCAATTTTCTCGTCTCTCTGCTCTGCAACTACTTCCTTCCCTTTTTGTTCCCTCGAGCAAACGAAGAAGTTTGTGCGAACATAAAAGTGCTCCTTTTAAAAACATTATTGCATTACCGGGAAATTTATTTAAAGAAGCCAGTCATTTTTTCTGACGGATGCCATCCATCCAACCATTCAACCATATCTTGTTCACTTGTTCCTTTTTGTTTGCTAGTAAAAATGCACGAAAGTATGGGATAATGGGCTTAAATAAATAATATGCTTGTCATTCACTCATTCATTTCGTTCAACGAGGAAAATTTCCAAAATGGAAATATATCGGTTTATTAGTAATATACGTACGTGAGATGAAATGACTCAAAGGAAAGATAATACTATGAAATTTACCGAAACGTCAATTGTTGTGTGTGCGCGCTAGTGTTGTTCATTGTTCATTTGTCTATTTTGTATTCACCATTCGTCATTCCATACACGAGCAAAAATGATGACGACGATGACGGATGAACTGACTACCTTATAATTTGAAGAAAATCAGTCAGAATAAACAGTTTCTTCTCTAAAAATCTGCTTTGCTTACTCCTGTGTACATAATCAGATTTGGTACAGAACAGTATACCACGACTACCACACATTACGTTTAACCACCACCATCACGATGAAAAGGAGCCGTTATATGATTGAAATGAACAAAAAAATTACAACAGAAAAGAAAATAATCCTGCAAAATTTTTGGTATAGGCATCTTTTTAAGTAGAAATATTGTTGTCGAATTAAAAACGATAAAGTAGGTGTGTTCCAACAGTCGCTAAACTGTACACACGAAAACTGACATTTTACACTCTTCTTTGAACCTGTTAGCATGTATGGTCAACAGTTAAAATGACCATCATCATGATCTTCCTCCCATAATCATTTTATTTGAATAATATGTCATGATCAAAGCATGCTAACTTTTGTTACGCAGACGATCTTATCGAACTTGCAAAAGTGCACTTGATCATTAAAATAGTTGTGTCGAGTCGTTTTCATGCTTTTGTGCAATTTTTATTTTTCATCAACGAGAAAACGAGAGAAATGTAGAGTCAAGGTGGAGTGCAAAAAAATCATTATGAAGACAGAAAAGAGAAGGAGATAAGACAAGTTAGTTGAAGGCATGCTATATAGTCGTGTTGTTTTTGCTTATCTCTTAATAATAGTAATTTATTTTTAGTGTGCAAGTTTCTTGACAAAATACTTTTACGCATGCACTTAAAATTGGGTATAAAAGAGTCAACATTTCTTTTTTCACCATTTCACATTTTTTCGCAACATGAAAAAAATTAGGTTAAACCTTTTTACGCTTTTTAATAAGGATATGATTTTCTGGGAGACTACTTGCCATTAAATAAAATGTTTTCTTTTTCGTATTTTTAGCATTTAAGTCGTAAGCAGGATCACATAACATTTCGAATGCTTGTTCATAAGATATGAGGGTGGGTAAATGTTTAAGAAAGTGCCTATGCACAAAAAAAATATAATTTCGCCGCTGCCGCCATCATTGGTTTTTATTATTATGTTTAAGAGATGTGACTGACTTTGCACTCCTGATACTTATTACTACGTCCGCCTAAAGATACATTTTTCAACTTTTTTTTGTCCCCATGAATCGTCACGGTTGTCCTTTCAAGTTTAACTTTGTGGATGAAAGTGTGCAGTAAAGCGCGATTTTTCTGACATTCATACTCTTCTTTTCTTCCTACTGTCTCCATGCAAGAGCGCAAAATGGTATAATATTATCTCATGATTTTTTTCTTCGTTCCTTTACGCGACTCACTGTAAAAGAAACCATTTTACGCTATGCACTGCAAAGTCACCACAGAAAGAGGAAAACGAGAGAACAACAACTTGAGTTGTGTGAGCAGTGAAACACGTTATTTTGTTGATTCACTTTTATTTCACACGCCGCATCAACCAACATCTTTGTGATGGCGCTTCCAAATAGAAAATTGCTACAGTTTGGTTTTGACTATGATGACGGCGTTGACTGCGATGATGATTGTAGTGATTTTGGTGATGTGTATTGATATTGATATGTCGTTGTTTATAAGATTGCATGTGTATCTTTTAAAGTATTTATGGCACACCATTACTCTTAGAGAATGTTATTGGATGAAGCTTGGAAATATAAAATGTACACACCACATATACAATATGCACAACATAACAAATTTAAAATATCTAGAGCATTTTCCTTGCGTGCGTGTGCACAGCAGCACAGCTTGTACTTTTTATCATGCTGATATGTATGTTTACATATTCCTATTTCCCAATTGGAAACAACTTTCGCATGTCTTATTTGTAAAATAAACTGAGTTTCAAGATTTAAAAAAGAGGTTATTTTTGTCGACTAGACTCCTCTTTTTATAAATTATCCAATGCTGTATGCATCCCCCATCAAACAAAAGGGGAAATGAGGACGCGCTAGAAAAAACTGCGGGCGTTGTTAGTAAAATAGAAATTGGGGCTTTTCCTTCGGCTCATTTATAATAAAAGGATTATGTTGGTAAAAAAATGGGAAAATATTGGTAATCTGCTCAGAAAACGGCTGCTTGTTTATGTCTCTTTTCCAAAAAAATCACTTCATGTATAACGGTGATGTGTTTTTGTTTATAGTAGGTTTTCTACATCACACCTCCACAAGGTTTTATAGCATATTATAATTACTAGATGATTTGGAGTTGTCGCCTCTTCGAACCTCTTGCAAGAATTTCATCATGACACATGCGTGCACTTTTTTAGGCACATGCCAACTTTGGAGAGGTATTAACAAAACAATCCACCACCAGCAACTATCAACATACTTGTATTATTTGTTGCATGTGCAGAGAAAATCAGGAAGCACCTCAACAAAATATTTGCCAGGCCAGAACGTTATGTCTATATGCTCATCATAACAATAAACCTTAGAAAAAGTTGAACCGCTATGAAGTTTACAGAAGAGGAGAAAGAAAACGCGTGAAAACGAGTTTCATTAATATTTTTGCTGTAAAATTACACATGCGAGTTGACTCTTGAGTTTTGGCGTTGATGGTGGTGGTTTGGTTTCTTCTTTTCTGGTTGTTTGATGATGTTTTTGCATTCTTTTGTATTTGGACCTTTTCTGAGGATGAAGAATCAAGAAATAAGTTTATAAGTCAACATTAAGAAGGTAGTTTTGAATTTGCATTATGTAAAAATGCACCACTGAGCCTGTGTTTGTGTGAGAATCAAGCCATGCCTCATTCCGTCACCTTGCACTTCTCTCTCTCTTCTCATCTTGAACCCGATGCAGAGTTTCGTTGTTCGTCGACTTTTCTCTCTGCATTGTCTGATCGTGTTCATTTGAATTTCTTTATCATTAGCATCATCATCGTGTCGTGGCAAGTAGGTATATTGCACGTTAAATAGCGACGGCGTGATATGATGATGTTTTCTCATGTGTTGTTTACTTGCAAACTTGCCAGCAACATATATCGTCTTTTAGATAGGTAATCTCAAAAGAAAATCTCAGTTTTGTTTGCCAGAGTTAATGCAATTTTATGCAGGTGTGCGTATCCCTTAATATCTTGTCTGTTTCTCATCGGCTCAACTTTTTTGGGGATGTTGGCTTATACATTTGAGAAGTGAAGTGAAGCAAGCCATAATGCTGGTTTTCGCTTATAGGATGATTTTTAGCGGAGTCAATTCACATGAGATGATGATATGATGATCCTGTGATCCTATTTTGTATTTACCTATTTTTCGTTTGATATTTGGAAGATTAAATCAGTATGATTACTGCATGGCTGCTATTCGTATATGTGGCTTAGGTGCAGTTTCTCGGAAGATATGCTGTCTTGATTATTTTCATCATGATTCACTGTGCCGTACCAGACAAACCACCCATTGTTTAGCATTTGGATTGGGAACAATTTTTATGCATTCTTTGAAAAAAATCAAACTGACTGAGATGTGAGATTTTTTGAAGACTTCACTCGAAGACAAGTGCTCACACAGAAAACGTTAACGAGTAGGTACCTAAAAACGTGCATTAGCTACCTACGTATTCGAAGGTGTATAGGTATTTATATGCAAAAATAAAGGTTAATGTCGATAGGATATTCAGAAAAATCAGATATTTTATAGGTATGGATGAATAAGCTGCGGGTTGGGCTTTAGGCATTTCTTAAAATCGAAGGTTAAATGAATCTATTTAGGTATTTATCGCGGATGACTGAACTATGTTAAGCGATCAAAATCGAATTTATAATGTCGTTGAAAATTAATGGATGGGTTCATCCTGAGAAAAACGTTTTTGGCTGAACTTTTAGGCATGGTCGGATAGGGGAGGAATGTTGGTGCTAAACTTGGTAATATTTTGATATATGCAAAATGAAAGTATTGATGTTTTATGGTCGCATAATCAAATTTGTGAGGATTCAGGCTAAAGCATGAAATGAGGAGAATTGTAAGTTTGGATTTAGGAGATTGAAAGGTTTTTTTAAATAAAAGGAATAATGTATTTCCCTTTGATATCAAACCATGTCGACGTCCTTCTAAGATAATATTTAGAAGTAAAAATCGAAGAATACTGAAGGAAACAGGATTCGAAAAAGAGATACCGTGGTTAGCTTGCGGTTTGATAAAAATTTGTTCATGTGAAGAAAACCCATCTCCAGGAGAGGAGTTTTGTGGTTTCCGTACCTTCCAATGCATGTGGTATGATAATCTAAATGTTTAAAGACACATTGTGAACTTTACATCTTTGTTCCTCTGTGATATCCATTTATAACACTACCACACACAATTGTTTCGATATGTACCTGAGGTTCAAAAGATTGTGTTATATTCTTTAAAGCTACTACGAAGCAGTTTCTTTTAAAGCTAACATTGTGTCTAGAATTGAATATTAAGTATGGAAAATCTTCTGTATAAAATACATGTTGGCACAAATATATGCATACCTGTATTAGATGTTTTGATAGCTTATGATGACACGATGAATTCTTCAATATGTGACGATGAGGATGATTATCAATGTCTCGCGTCTTATTAACCTCATTTGTGCATGCGGTTACATTATGTGCTACAGTGCTACTATGAAGAATCCAAGTCGCAATGCTATATGTATTCATAATGAGTGGCATATGATATGTTGATATGTAGTAAATTTCTGTGTATAAATTTTGATAGTTTTGGATGTGGGTAGTAGTTTTCCTGTTTCTGTCTAGAGTTTAGATGAGTGACTGCATCTATCTGTCATTAGAACAGGGATGAATAAATGAAGGCAAGTAAAAAAACTAAATACATATGCAATGCATATACATCAGTCACAATAAAATAGAATTCATGTAAATACCATGCATTTAGGTATGTTCTTGAGAAAAACGCCTTACTTGCTGTGAAACGACAAAATTATCAAAGTCATTAGACAAAAGTGAAGATTTTTGAAAAATGAAAGGCATGATGATAATTTAAAGCTTGTTGAAGACTTGAAGAGCTCTCAAAAATGTGTTTATATTGAAGTTCAAAGTCACAGTTTTCTGGTCCTTTTTCTAAGCATTTTCAGCTTTTTATTGAAAAGTGCACGACATGTGACATGAGCATGAAAACAAAAATACGTGTTCACAATCACAATCAAATTAACTTTTAATTTTTCCCCTTGTCGAAAACTAAACACATAATGCCTTTGACTCTTCTCTCTCTTGGGTTACATGCTGTACTTGTCATAATTAACACTCAAGCAGGCGACAACCAAGGAGGTCGTTCCGGGAAGTAGAAACGTGAATAAAGAAGGAAGAAAATAAAAGGCAGGCAATTAGTTTTTTTTACATCTCTCCTCTTGACAAGAACATTCGTATACTCGATACTCGTAAAAGTTCATTCACTGCCACAGCTAAAAGAACAGAACATCTTTTAATGATTTTTCTCATTTCGGTGGAGGTTCATGGTCGATGGCTTCGGCAGTCGTAAGGAAACGATACGACAAGTGTGAGCGATTGATCTCGAAAATAAATCAATCCTCAATCTCATTTAAGTTTAATCATCGTCTTTACTACCGTCAGTGCCGTCTGCATTAGTTCTTTTTGCACAAAGTAGCTACCCAAATGTGCAGAAAAAATATGTTGAAAATTACATCAGTTTAGCTGCGAACAAGTGCGGCACGTTGACCTGATTGCGGTTCACCAGATAATTATTTTCTACTTTTTTCAAATTGGATGACAAATGTCCGCCAAAATAATAACTTTTACCCAAGTATTTTTAAAACTTGTCTTATATATTTCTCTCCTTTTGCAAAATGTTGACCACAGCCTCCACCACACACACACGAACATCATGTTTTAAGCAAATGCTCAAAAGAGAATTTGTAATTTATATGATAGTGCGGTTCAGTGGATGACATTTGCAACAACAATTTATGACCGTCTCTGTGCTGGCAACAGTGAGAAACATGCTGTAAATTGATAATTTTGTTAGAAATGTCTTCTGCTTGCGTGTTTAAAAGCTGATATCTTTGAGATGATGGTTTTTCTCATGTTTTTAGTGTTTAGGTTAAAAGTGTTTTATGGGTCATTGCAAAAACATCAATAATCCAAAACTTGTTGCAGTCTTAGTAGTGGAATCAGAATGTGGGTGGCTATCCAATAAACTGTACTGGATACGTGGATGACGCATACGAGAAAATAAAATGCGATAGCTGACAAAAGCAAGCTTATAAGTTCTCGTTGCTTCTTATACAGTGTCAGTGCTTGATTCTAGTCGATAAATTTGTTCCTTACCCAAAGATTTATACAAAAATGAGTTTATTATTTGTACATGAAACAAATATGTATTGCCTCATAATAGGTCTATTAAAACGATAAAAATTGACAGTGACGTGAACCATATAAGTCTTAAATGCTACTACGATCCAAGATCATAAAAAAATGTTGAGCTCGAATGAAGTCGTTCTGTTTTGAACACGTTGCACACATGTAAGCAAAAACCCGTGAAGAGTTTAAAAAAGAAAGTTGTAAAATATTGTGTAGAGTATGCTATTTTCCTCCTGAAATTGAAAAGTATTAACCAAAGGACATTTTAGCACAGAGAAAAAAACAAATGTTCCGTATGGGTACGTAAAATGAATCCTAAAAGTACATAGACAGTATTACAGAAAGGAAGAAAGGTAAAAAGACTTGAAATTCGCCAATTATTCAACAGCTTTTCCTACTGGGGAGACAGAGGGAATTTACTGGTGATATATATGCTTTCTGCGGGGGAAAATGATCTGATTGAGATCATCAATTATATACCAATACATGTACTAAATAGTTTAAGTGGATTTATTAACTAAAACTTCTTTGGAGTGCCAAATGATAAACAAAAGTCGATACTTTCTCAACTTTTGAGAGTTCACCTTGAAGCAGTTACTGAACTTTAACTTTTTGGCGGACTGTTTAAAGCTAGCTGCAAGATTAAAGAGATCACTTATATCTTCCGGGAAGAAATTGTAAAATTAGAATTGTAAAGCAGTTTTGCATAGAATATTGTGTACCTAAGCTATAAATAAAATCACACTGAGTGAGAAAACACTTGTCTTTAGTGGTTTTTCTTGTTGGAATTAAACCATTTATTTTTTAACAGCAGTTACATGTCTTGTCAGAGCTGAAGTATAATTTAATGATCCCTGAAAATTATTGTAAACATAACAGAGAATTTTCTTTATAAACTCAAAACACTTTTGTTTTTTACTGTTTGACATATTTTTGTCAGTTGTCGGTCGAAAGGAGAGGGAAAAAGAATAAAAACGGCAGATGTTTGATTTCCTTTTAATAATGATGTATACTTAAGAATAAACCGTATGCATACGTGCAGTCATTTACGGTGACATGCAACTTTTCAAGAAGATCATGTGAGAAAAGAATTTATTTCGATGTAGTATTTCATTATTTCAAATTGCAAATAGGTATTGTGTATGCTATACCTACCACCTGCGAAAAAAAATTGTAGATAGAGCGAGAGTGTCAAGTCTCAGTGAAGACGCCAAAGAATCCATAAATTTTAATAAATTAAATAAACAGTGAAATGATTTATGGGACACGATGCACATGATAAATGGTCAATTTTTGAGAAAATTATGGATGTGTAGTAACAAGTCCACTTTTACTATTACAATAATTCATGCAAATGACGATATGGTGCAAAAATATATCTCACGTTGCCATTTCTTCATAAAATTATAATATGATCAAGATGTAAAATGTGCTTGTGTGAAAGAACTTTGCAAATTAAATTGAGAACATTATGGCTATCATTACATGACACCTACAAAAATGAACATTGAATTAAAATTATTGCTCTTGCAATCACTGCAAATAGTTTTAAAATGAGTCACCGAGTAGCACAAAATATTTTATCCATTGTTTGACAATTATATTATTATTATTTTTCAGAATCCACCCCTCAGCCTGACAAAAAGTCAACCAATCGTTTCCACTGGCATCAGTAACGTGGTGGGCGGAGGTGGTAGCAGATTTTCAGCACGAGCTTCCATCAGGTCATGGGGAAGATCCAATCTGAATGGCAGCAGCATGATGGAAACCAAAGAAAATGGAATCATTCCCTTTCTCCAGCAAGCTCTCGCAATTCGGTAAGTTGTCCCCGTAAAATACTTTCGTATTCTGTACATTCTTGTAGATATGCCACTCCACAGCATATAATGATAATGAAGCAATTTAATAAAATAATTATTTTGTCTTTGTCTAATCATCCCATCATTAATATATCATCTTATCTTTCTTGTTTAGCTTGATATTATGCACTTGACTTGCATCTTCATTAGCAATTTAGCCTCCCAATAGAAAAAAACCAAGTCCCTGATGAAAGCAAACCTAATTTGGAGATTTTTATTAGGTTTCCTTCTCACAACAACAAGACATCAGGCAATTTTCTTTCCACTTAAATACTAGCTTGCTCATCAGCTCAATACCTAGCGAAAAAGCAGGAGAAACAATAGCATTTCACATGCCCACTTCATTCTCATCATTGTAATTTAATTAAGCTTGGTGTATGTATGGTGCTCGTTAAAGAGTACGGTGTACGTGTACATATTTTGAAACCTACAAGGAGGGAATCCATGAATGAATGAAAGGATGAATGAGATTTTTTCTGTAAATTAAAAAACACACTTCATTTGAACCTTGTCTTGTAGATGCTCTTTCCTTTAAGGTTTGGTAATAATGAGTAGAAGACCACCAAGTGAAGTAAACTCATCTTGTGCCTTGATTCTTTTTTCCTTGCTAATGAGAATTAATGACTTTGTTGTTTAAGATGCTGAGCTGAGACATACAACATCCTCAGCTTAGAAAATCATTGTTTCCGTGTAATTTGAAGATATATGTGGTCGACTCTAGTTCGGTTCTAGATTTTCAATATTATAAAACCAAAGCTGTTGATAAGTTTACAGTTGACAAAGTGTCAGGCTGCCTTAAAACTATTTTGCTGAAAAGTGGTGAAATTTTGGTCTAGAATATCTTCATTAATTTTTTTCTTTAGCTCAGGAAGCCTTGTTTAATTTTTATCATCATTACGCGTTAATTACCTTTACAAGAATCTAAAGTGACATCTTTTTTATTATCATTGTCAAAAAAATCAACCTGGTCATCATCAGCAGATATGTCGACAAAATAATATTTCTTTCCTTCTACAATGTCCTTCTCCTATCTGTTAATGTCATTATCATCATTTCCCTAATAATCATCAACATTCTCCTCATCATCGCTATCGCTACCTCTCCTTATGCTAACCCCACTGTTTTTTGCTCATCATCATCTCTACTAATACATCTGCCACAGCCACACTCAACTCTTTCAAGCGAATAATATTATCTAAAAGAGCATGCTATCATTCATTATTACTGCCACTTCTTCCATATCGTTATTATTATTACACATGGCTCACAGATTCAAGGAGCCCTTCTTTTCAAATCCTCATCAACATGTAACCTCTTTCTTGTAGTACCGTCCTCGTGTCATAATAATTTTTTTTGAAAATCATCATGTCTAATCCAAGCACTCGAATACCCAACAACACTATCACCCGTCCCACTACAACTACTGTAGAAACTTACACAACTTGAACATGTCCTTTATCCATTTAAGGAGTCTTTTACCTACTATTAAAAAACGCTATTTCTTTTTGGACTGTGACTAAACTTGACTAGGTAGTGGTAATAGTGCTCCTGTTGTGGCAGCTTCTTTATACATTTTCAAAACCATCTTCTCCTTAACTGGTCGTTGAGCCTTTCATATAACCAACCTGACAAAATTCCTTTGTTCTTTTACAGTATTCATGAATATATTATTATACTTGCTCATTAGAAAATCAGGTGCTTGGATATAGTAGCAGTGGCCTGTAGTGCTTACTCATCTGAAAAGAATGAATAAATATAGAAGTGAAGTAGAGATGAAGGTCCCAATTCCGATGAGAGCAATATATTTAAGTTTCTTTAAAGCTTTTGTGTGTGGACACTTTACAAGATGCTAATGTAGCATATTTTATGGACAATTTACATGATCATCTTGATTGTATAATAGTTGCCTTTTGTAATGTTAGGTACCTACGAATAATTTTTACATGTACATTATTTATCCTTTCGCTAAATTTAAAAATGAAGAAGATGAGACTGGTACATACACGCGTTTGTCTTGTGAAGTGGATGGTATTGGTTTTTTATTCTAACTTGGTTTCATATTCATATTATGCGTCAGTGTCATCTTTGTCTTGTCTGCTAGTCCTGCCTCCTGGCCCGATATAGTCTATAGAAGCTTAAAATATGCGGATATTATTGTTATAACATGTAAAATAACAAAACATATTGCTCTGGCTCTGTTGCGTGTTGCTTTTGTATGCGAGAAAATGCAGCCAAAAATTCTGGTATTCTGGCAGGCTGGGCTATTCTTGGAAGTCTCTATTTCTCTAGTATGTATTTTAAGTAACAAGACAACGGTGAGGTCTCCTGCAGAGACGCTTTTCGTGTCTGTTAATGGCTCATAACTCTTCTTTCTACTTGCTTAGATTTGGAGAATAGCAATACAGTTCGCCCCGTGCGCACAAGCTTGTATGATTATCTTCTCTGGAGCTGATAAGAACTAAAATATAAATTGGATATTGACATGTGAATCACTGTTCACACATCTCCATACAACAATAATGTAAAATGATATTTTAATGCACTTCTCTATATTTCCGGTAATGTTTCAAACGAAAACCAGCATTTCAAGGATATCCCCTGCAAACTATATGATAAGACTTATTGATAAAATATGGCTTTAGAAATCAAAATATTTTAAAGTTGATAAAAATATTATTATCAGCCATTATGATTTGTTCAAAGAATAAAACTCTGTATCTCCAGAGATTCACAATGTGGAAAGAGGTTTCAAATAAGGCATCTTGCATAATATTTACTATTTAGTTCCACACTTATTTATAATGCAGTTTCAGTCTTGTTCTTGCTTTGTATGCATTTACAAATTACTTATCTAGGAGTTGATGATTACAACAATATTTTTTGAATATTTATCTAATGTGTGCACAGTGTACATGAGAAAAATATCCAAGTGCCTGTGGCTTATTTTTTTTTGTTCTGGCACACGGCGGATGTAGATGATCTCACATGGACACATCAGACAGACAACAACAGAGAACCAAACCCTACCAACACATTTTTTAAAGTTCTGTATTCACATTAGCATATAGAAGAATCACAACATATTCATATAACAGCTAGACACTAGATAATATAAATACTATGCATACTACCTGAAAATGAAAAGGTACTTTTAGGTACAGTATGGCTCACATACCACCACACCATGGTTTGACGGTGATTAATGTAGTGCCATTCTTTTCTCTGTGTAAAATGGGAATGCTGTGGATGTTATTATCCTGTCTGAAAAAATACACATTAGAGAAAGATGACCTTGATCAAAGTCAAATATAATGGAGGACGGACAGTAACATTAAACGTGTAGATTGTTATTGGAGTCAGCATATGTGCATGAATAAGCATATTTTTTAGTTTTAAAACTCATAAAACACGAGGAAAAAATTCTCGGAAAATCCTGTGGTTATTATGATCTCGTTAAAAGACAAGCGATTTATGTTTATGAATTTTTTTTCGCTCTTGTGTACAGGTACCGCGAGATGCTGGACACCTACCTGGACTCGCCCTCTTGGTACCGTCAACACATGGGTACCACAGAGCTGGACGAGGTGACCCCAGTAGTTTTTCAAATTCTCCCTTCCGAAAAACCATCCAGTATTTATGGAACGAATGGGAGTGCAAATAATGGTGGCAATGGTGGGGCATCCACTGCTGCCGCGATGGCACGTAAACGTTCACTTTTAATGATGTCCTCAACCGGTTCTATTGACAGTCGACGGGGACCTCAATGGTCCCACCATCATAATAATCACCAGTTTCAACACCAACAACCTGACAACCTTCGCCCAATACTTCCTCATCAGATATTTTCCAAAACGGTAAAAAGATGAATAAAAACTAACTTTTCAAAACTAAATTACAACTTTTTTGCCTTTCTATTGCTTCTATTGTTCAGCAAAAGGGTTGCAATTTTTTACTATAAAAATAATTAAGAAATCCTACTTCATGTAGGCTTAAGTAGGAAATTATGTAGGTTGTCAAATATTATATGCCCAACAAACAACCAAATGGTAAATAAACATAATATATTGTAGTTTATGCAAAATAGATGATATCATACATTAACAGAAGGACCTTGCTCATTTTAGAAATGGTAGTTTACGTGTAATTCAGCTTTTCTACTCAGCAGAGGTAAAAGAAAACACTTTTAAATTCATTTTTCAAAGGAAGAAATCAGGAAAGACGTTTGCAAAAACAACTGCAAGTGATTCATAAAGTCTCAATAACAATAGACCAAGTTCACTGTGCAAAAATAGGTACATAATTTACCGTTCTCACACGTGATATTTGAAAGAGTGAAAGACGACTCTTCACTAGGTTGAGTGAGGAGGAACTAAAAGTTTTATAATGATTAATATTTCATATCACACTAAAGCTGAGTTGGTCATGAGATGGTGCTTAGGCGAGCTTAGAAAATAATTCATTCATAAAAACGATTTTCTTTATCCTTTTCAAGAGGCAGTGTAATGTTGAATGTAGCTCATTTTTACTTTGTTGTGGTCATGATGATCATGTCATGTAGTCTCATGTGAGGTTGATGAGAAGAAGAGCCCATGTACATGTTTTTTCTTTCACATTTTCCTTCTTATCTCGCCATAATGATCATTCGCATCATCCTCCGCCTTCTTTTAATGCACAATTCAGGTATTATTAGACATGAACATGGTATAACTTTACCTGTTACAGGTGTACTCGCCCCTCTTCAATAATAATATATGCATTATTTTCAGACGCAAGACGAAGACGAAAAAAATGTGGGTAGACTTGACGCTTTGCTGTTGTGCGGTGTATTTGGAGTGTTTGCATTATGTAGGAATTTTATTTGAGAGGATGTTACGATATGAATATTGGTGAACAGATGCACTTGTTTTTTTCATGTTGTGCAGTCATTTTCCGCAGGAGATATATTTTTTAGTGGTTCCACTACTTCAGTTGCTACTTTGTTGCTTGTCAGCGCTTAAATGGCCAGAAGCCATTCATGAATGCTTTAAGTTTGGGCATTATTGCATTTGTGTATTCATGATCAACCACGACAGTGAATGATCATCATTATTACATTCAACTGTGTAGGTTAATATTAACTATTATTAACCAAAAATATACATATACTATCTACCAATTCAAACAACCTGAATTTGTGAGTGAGCTACCAAAAAATTATACATCATCCCTGGTGCTCTGCATGAAAATATGCCGAGTAAACAATGGGCGACAGTAGTAGGAAGCGAAGGAGGATATATGATGACGACCATGATCAGTGTATTATGATTACACTGACCAGGTTGCTAACACGGTTTGGCAGTAGCAAAGTGGTTTTTATTGTCATGAAATGAATGTGAGCTGTTGCAGAATTTTATGCTGCGAATATGCAAATGAGAGGTAGTAACGGTAGGATTAAAGAATACGAGCATTGTTGGTTGGAGATATAATTTACCGTGGATAGGAAAATTGCATAAAGTCTTGACTCGCTTCTCTCTGTGTGCAATATTGTGAATAGATTCATTATTCGTTTCTCTTTGCGTTGCACTAGAAAATAATCTGCGTACCTTTTCAAACCCTGCTTGCCGTAAGTACTTAAATTTGATGGTGCGTGTGAAGTAGGCAAGCAATAAAATTTAGAGAAGAAATATTTTACTGATTGGCTTGTAATGAATATGCACAGTGCTGAATTTTCTGTTGTGGAAAAAGGCATAGGACGAGTGAGAGAATGTAGCAATGGATATAAATTATGGTTTATAGTGCATTTCTATTTTAAGAAGTCCCAAAGATTTCGTTTATAGCTAAATGAGCATGATGATAACTTTTTACTGCACATGCGCGCAAATTGGGAAGATGAGAATGAGCAAGAGCCTGAAGGGAAGTCGTGCAAAGTGCACGCACACACATTTTTAATACATCCTTCACGCTTAATTTTGCATATTTGCATAATTCACGCTACATGGAATATAATATGACGCTGCCACGTATGTGCAGCACCTCAATTTCCACAAAGGTAAATAATAAATTGACTGACATTTTGTCAGAGGCTTATAATATGATGATATTATTATGAAGATGATGATGCAACTTGGTAGGGGATTCTTTTCGATGTTGTGTCAATTGAGATGTAATATAGGAGAAGGGTACCCAAAAACCGTTCTTCGACTGAAGAAAAACTGACTGACTGACCGGTGGTCCATTAGGTTGGATATGGTGAATTTTTTAAATAGCTTTTCCGTGTGTGGATCAAGGAATATTCGCCGCCAGACACGAAGGCCAAATAAGTATTCAATTTTCTGAGAGAAAAAAATGTCAATGAAGATGTTAGATTCATTATTAAGAACTTGCAGTTTAAAGACACAAGAGTCAATTTAAAAGTTTAAATGGCAAATTGTTAAATAAGTTTGCGGTAATAAAGTGAGCTCGGTGGGGTGCCAGGTGGAATTGACGATTTCAAGTGGATAAGAAGGAGATGATTTTATTAAAGAAAGAAAAGCTATTAACTTGCTAATTTTTTATATTAAAATAACCATCAAATCAAGAAATTGATGGTTTTTGGGTGAATTTGTAGAGAATTTTTTTTGCAGCTAACAGCATTTTATTAGCAAATGAATGAAATGAAACAGCAAAGAACTGTTTGTGTGATAAACCATTGATCATTGTCGGGCGAATAATGATGATTGAATGAAAAAATAACTCGTTTTGTTGAAATTTCAACACTTCTTTATATTTTGGGGAAAGCACACACACTGCCCTTACTGCTTCATATAATGCAGGTAACGTAGCAAGTGCATACATGGAAATTAAAAACGGAAAATTGGTGGTGGGGTGAACAGGTGAGGTTCATCTCTCTGGCATCTCGCAGGGCACTCTATTATTTTTATTATTATTACAATTTAATAATAATTCGTAAAGTAGTCAGTCAGCTCGAACACCGACCAACCAAGAATACCGCGATGATAGTTGACGACAGCACACACAACATACAGACCAAAAACACAAAGCAGGTTTTTTCTCAATGTTCTGTTGTCGGTGGCATGGGATAAGTAATTGCCAATTGTTGAGAGAGAAAAGAACATATATTTGAGTTTGAAGTAAAAGAGAATATATATTTTACTTTTTGACTTTTGTAGCAAATGAAGTAAGCGTGCATATAGTTTGTTTTATAATATGTACAGAGATTTGTTGGTGCCGGCAAAAGAAAGCATAAGTAAGCCACACCAAGGTTATAAATATGGTAGACACAATATTACACGATGTTGCATTATTAAGACAACGGCACAATAGGAATTTGTAAAACAATTTTTTCTTTGGGTTGGGCTCCTTATTATCTCATACTGGTCGCGGTCAACTGTTTCATGATAAATTTAAAGTGAGGAGGGCGAGAGAAGAGCGTTTCAAGTTTTTTAAAAATTTTGTAACAACAATGCTTGAAACAATCCAATTTATATGCTGTCTCTTTTATTGTGTCTATCCACAATGGTCGTCGTAGAGTTGTGAATGAACTTTTGAAAAAAAAGAAGCACGCCACTGTTTTGCAGCCCTCTAGGTGTATGTACATGTATGTCTTTGACACATGTCAGCAGACAAAGACAAGCGTCTTCCTTTTTATGATGATGCTATTTAATAGCAACTCTGTTACAAATACGTTCTCAGGTTTCATTTGTCATTTAAAATTCTAACCTCATATCGCTCTCTGTAAATCATGAATGAATTGTCTTTTGAGGTCATCCCCAAGTCGCCAATTTTTTATGAGCTTGTATGCACAGCTTGTTTTTATTGCATTATATATATTGTAATTGTTGTAGTGTCTGCCTGTCAAGTAATTTCTACGGTTTAACATAAACTTTTGAAATATTTATTTGCAGAATGAAGAAGATATCCGGAACAATAATCGTTGCTTCTGGCTGGAAGGTGAATCGGGAAGTGGGAAAACTCTTCTGTGTCTCAAGCTGGTACAGGAATGGATTGCGTACCATTCTTACAGCTACTCCTCGAGTCCACTCAACAGCCGACTTGGAGAGTTTCAAGTGCTATTTTACGTGCCTTTACGTGAAGTGCGTGGGGGAAGTTTAGGAAGATTCTTACTTCGCGAACTGATTCCCAAACGCTCCGTCCTTTCCCGCATGAAGGTGGCAAATGTTTGGAAGTGTTTAAATCTTCTTGGTAATTCAATGCTACTAATTCTGGACGGACTGGACTCTGTCCAGGATCCAGATCTATTGAAAGAAATCGAAGACTTGTTGAATGGTCACTTATTCCCCCAAAGTATGGTACTCGTCACATCAACAAGTTTTAATAGATTCTCTACCAGTAACAACCCCAGTGAAAAATTAGCCAAATCACCGTCTTCTTCGTCAACAATGTCGAAAAGCCGGTTACCAATGTTCGACCGCGACAACAATGTGAAGCGTTTTCTCGTCAGGGGCATGGACTGGACCCAAATTCAGTGCGGAATCCGTCGTTACTTTAAAGGCAGGAAAAGTGGGAATGAGACGAGAATGAGTGAAATTCTGGGGGAAAGGGAGGAGGTATGTGGCCTTGCAGCAAACCCATTTCTCTGTCTTCTCCTCTGCTCTGTCTTTGAAGAAGTTGGTGACATGCCACCAACAAATGCGGAGATGTATACAGCCATAATAAAATCCCTGATTTATCAGAACGGACTCTTGCGAAATGATTCCTCATCACTCAACACAAGCTCCTCTTCCTCGTCATCTTCTTCATCATCGTCTTCCTCCCACCATCTTCATAACAGCAGCTATCATCGTCATCATCTTCATCATAACAATAATGGTACATCTTCTGCTTCCCCCACATCATCCTGCAAAGACAACTCACTTCCGCAAAAGTACCAAAAAATGCTCCAAGACTTGGGCAAGCTGTGTCTCGTGAAATTGAGTGAGAAGCGTGTTGGCTTCACCGAGGCAGAAATAATGGAATATTGTGGAAATCCAAACGAGCTCATAAAGTGTGGGCTCCTCTCCAAACAGAAATGGTTCTTCCGTAAAGGGAGCAAGAAAGGGATTCAACACCTGAAACTGTTGCATCCCTCTCTATTTGGCTATTTGGCAGCCTACTATTTGGCAGTGACTGTCAACTATCCGAATATTCTGAGGAGGGAATTGGAACTGCTCCCAAGTTTGGACTTACTCCAGGAAACGCACGTTCGTCTCCCACGAGCTTGTTTGTATAGTGGGAACGATCAGGACAATCCCTTTCTCGTGCTCACCCATCTCATGGAACTCCTCCAGAATAAATCAGCCTCTGTTTTCCTAACTATGAGTCTTCTCGACATTTCCGTAAACTATTTGCTAGCGCTGCTAAGAGCAGCTGGATTTTATGAGTCAAACATGAGAGCAGTTTGCGGGATTATGAGGAGCTGTAAAAATGTCACAATTAATGTGAGCTCTGAATGGGTGTCCGAATGGAAACAGGTGCTGGCAAGTGTACATTGTCCAGTAGAAAATTTAGAGGTGATACTCCGACCTGGTTATTCTCTTTCGAGACTCACAGAGGGTCTCTGCGTAAACGAGACAATTTCCAGTCTCAAGTTTTCCAGTGTGCCGGGGAGTGACTGGACTCCTGTGGAGATCAACCAGATTTGCGGCCAGCTGGTGAGATTACTCATCGAGAAGAAACTCAAGTCATTAGAGATTTGCATGACATGCTTGGAGGACAAGGAGCATTCCAGATTCCAGCCTGTGGTGGACGCCCTGTGCTACGCTCTAGCGAAAATGATCCCGTTGAAGAAACTCGTACTTGATATGGATCTCACGTGTTCACAAGTGATTCAGCTAGTTTCCTTTATAAAAGTGCACGATAGTTTGGAGGTGCTGCATGTGCCGCACTTGGGATGTGGTCCGGATGGGTTCCGTGCGATCGCCAATTTGCTTAGATCCAAGCCCCTTCTAAGTTTGAGTCTAGCGGGATCCTGGAGATCAAACAGTTTGGAACAGGAGGCTGAAATCATTCTCGAGCCATTTCCACTAATTGCTGCTCCCAGTTTTATGATGATGCCTGGAAGTGGAATGAACGGGGGAGGGGTAACAGGAAAACCCGGTGGATTTAGTAGCTTACCTCGTGCGGCCAACGGAAGTATAAAGAGTCCATCGATACGACGAAAGAAAGGCCATCATCATAATAGCAGCAGTTGTTCAAATGGAACTGCATCTCCCCAAGGAACAAATAGCACCAATAACAGTATTCATCATCCGCATCAAAACGTTGGAGGTGGATTACTCACAGAAAACGACAAGCGAAACTCAGACTCTGTTCTCTTCCAAAGGAACTTTCTCCCTCTGCCCATCTGTGATCGTGAGAATCATGAAGTGGACGGATTTCATGAGATTTTCACAGTGCTCCGTACCCCAGGGCTGCCGGCTTCGGCTAACCTGATAAGTTTAAACTTGTCCAAGTGTGTGATGAACTGGGAGGATGTGATTTGTCTCGGAGAAACCATAAGAAAATCAAACTCCCTCGACTCCCTTCGCATGGAAGGGATGAAACTTTGTGATGTTCTACCGGTGTTATTAGGTGTGCAGGAGAATCGCTCCTTGAAAATGCTTGACCTCTCATCCCCTCATGTGGTCATTGGAGATGACGCCCTACAGCTTGCTGCCAATAGCCTCAGTAAAAATACCACTCTTAGGCTCCTTTCCCTTCAGGGCTGGACCGTATATATTGAGGTAAGCGAATGGAGAAAAAATACATAATTTATGTTTTGTCTAGCATGCCCTTCAAGTTTTTTCTTAGAATTTTCAAAGTCAATAGCACCACCACAGACCATAACTAAAATGAAAGTCAAAGTCAAATATTTTTTCAAACTCAGCATGATACAGTCATTGAATTATTCTATTTTAGTATTGCCTTGTTAGCAAATACGATGGAATGCAATACCCATAAACAACGGTACGACTTGACAGTAATTTCTTCTAATTCCTTTTTCCTTACTCCCATCATCATCATATAATTTTAAGCATTAGCTTTTGGAAGCAGAGCCGACACTATATAGTGTTCTTGTAAACACAATACACTGCACTGCAACATTCATTTGATAATATAGCCTCAAGTCAAATTTAACTTAAGTGCGATTCAATTAGGTTAATTGAGTGAGATGATACAATCTATCCTTTAGTTTTTCTTAATCTTTTTCTGAGTAACTTGCTGTGCTCGACTGACATAAATCCTGGGGCTGCCTGTTTATCTCTCCCACTCTACTAAATTTTCAGAAGGAAGAAGAAAGACTTTCGAACAGAGATTCCTTCGAACCCGTCAAAGCATTATAGTTTGTACTATACCGTTTTCATCAGCAGTAATAACAGTCGCGCAACAAATAAATGTTACGCTGATTCGCATTCATCCGTGTATCCTATCAAGACACATATATCTTTCTGGTTTTTTATGCTATTTTATTTATTAGGCATGCTCTTTTTGATCCACATACCGTACTACAATTCTCAGTATCTTCATACCTTGTGTTCTGTTTTCGTAATATGTCTTCGCAAGAATTAAGTAATGGGTTTCAAGGAGAAAAAATAGCATTGCCAGAAAGAGCGAGAAGGAAGATTTCAATATATTTTCTATTCATTGAATCCACAGACATTGCGAAAAAAAGTCTTTACTCATGGTATGTTATGTGGAATGTTATGTAAATCTTCATTCAAGCTTCAACTGCAGACGACAGAAAAGAAGAAAAGAGTATGCAAAAATTCTCCTTCTCCAAAGCTGTCTTCTTTTTTTATATCCTCAGTTGATATCATTTTGCATACTTTTCAAAATATACGACACATTTCAAGCCAGATTTTTTCTTTACATTCTTATCTCAAAAGATAATGCATAATTCTTTGATATTTTTTTTGCTGTGTTACGCTATCATCGTCGTGATTGTAGGATCATCATATTATTTAGGAGATAATGATATCCATCCGGTAAGTTGGTACTTAAGCTGACTAAATCACTTGAAAAATGTGTTTCTGCAGCATTCGCATTGAAGGAAGAAACATGCATGTCCTTTTCTACTGATTCTAGCACCAAGACGAGTAAAAAACCCATTCATTTTATTCATTGAGCGAGGTAAATACTCGAATATATCACAAGCTGATTGCCACAGAGAGAGAATTTTGCATGACTAAATAGGTAGAAAAATGTCAAGTCCATGAATAAATGAATGTGATATGTTGTGTGACTTTTTTTTTGATTCCGTGTGTACGGAGGAGGATGTAGCCAGATGATGAAGTGGAAATTATATAGTTTTGTGTATGGATAGAGGATGCAAATGCAAGGAAAGGGTGAAAGAGTAGCGGCTGTGACATTTTAACTCTTGCATGGCATATTATAAAAATAGGCGAGGTTACTTAACATCCAAAGTAGTAGTATTTAGTACCTTATACCGGCAGCTTCATTGCATAATACGGTGTGGTAGTAGTGGGCATAGATTTCCATAAAAAGAGCACACGCATTAATTTGAATGAGTAAATTAAGGAAATGGATTTACTAGGTTGGATTTTTTTCTTTGGTTTGTTTGAGTATTAAAATGGGTTGATGTATTATATAATACTCGCATGAATAAGAGATTTTCTATTCTCGATGAAATGAAGGAAGCATAAGAAAAGAGGAGGCGGGGTTGGTTATGCATGCATCATGGCAATAAAAAAAGGAAAAGACGGTAAAAATGCGATGCCATGCATGCATCACTACCACCAAAGAACCAAGTGACTTACTTAAGATATATTTATTCCAAAAAAAGAAGCAGAAATGAGCGGAGAGGAGAAGAAGTCAGGAAGTTAGGAAGGAAGGAGAAAAGAATGTGTTTTATGTGTTAAATATGCACATGTAATTTTCATTCCGTCAAGTCATTTTCTTATGAATGGCCATTATCCAACATTCATCTTGCGAATGAAAAAAAAGACTTTGATGTTTACTACGGTTTTTAGTTGTTTAGTTTAGTAGAAGGAGCAGTGTAAGTACAAACAATAAAAGTTAGTGGCTTGTCGCAAAGATAAGAAGAGAGAAAACAGTCATTTTTAGTTTAGAAAACTTGTTCTAAAAGTCTGCTTAGCTGATACAGAAGCTTACAAAATCTAAATAGGAATGGCATTGCTGAAAAAGGAAACAAACAGAAGAATACTGGAATAAATTAGGGATTTTGTAGAAATAATCTGAATTTTAAGAAGTTTATTTGGTTCATTTTATCTGCAGTGAGATTGCTTACCTAAAATATTTTAGGATCTGCTGTTGAAAACGACGTGAAAAAGATCGCCAAGACCTCTCCGGTTAAAATTTGTTTTGAAATAGGGAAGAAAGATGCAATGAAGGCAATGACGACATCATTGTCGTTATCATCAGCACACCAATGATATGTGATGGTAATGAAGATAAAAATCATGTTGATAATGACGCAATGCAAGTAAGGAAGGAAGTTATGCAAATCAGATAAAATAATTTCACTCATTTCAAACGAAAAGACGATTTTTATCTTTTTATTTATGCATGTGCATTCAAAGGTATTTCAGTCAAGTTGCATAGTTTGTAATAATTGGTGCTAGTCTGGTGACAAGATAGTTTCTCGTCCATTAAGACAAAACATTTAACAAGATAACAAAAGCTCATCGTCAACTTTTTGTCTTTCTTTGAGTAAAAGAACGAGTTATAAGGTCTCAAGATCTCTGGCCTAGCAAAATGGATCATCATAACATAAATTGTCGCATTACCGTTGTTGGATTTTATTCCATGTGACATTATTGGCTTGTGTGCACAAAAAACCACAAACAAAAACAAATTTAAAGTCAAACGTTTTATGAGTTGAAAATCTAGACCTCTACGAATAACTCTTCATTCATTCTTCATTCTAATTTTCCTTTTCTCCAACTTTTTAATAACTTAAATAACACTGTTCCTTGGCCCGTGGCCCTATCCTCTGCCACTTCTCTGGTATCGTTTAATTTTGTATTTTGTCATTTTGTCTCATTTCTTATTCTTCTTCTTTCTTGCCTCCTCATCCGCCTCCCTAGCTTTTCAAAACATCCCTACAAACTTGCCTCCTGAGTATTGCCCTATTCCACTGCAATGAACTACAATCTTCATCCTTATTTCTTCGTTTCCTCTTTGCTACAATTCTCCTTGCTTTTTAACTTGCGTATCAAATATACATGCCACCAACACTGCATCTTCTCTCTTTCTTCGTATAAGAAGTTTCAGGACGCGAGAGAGAAGTTTGTCGCGCTGCAATAAATTGGATGAGAATTTATGTGTTTGTATTTCACGTGTATATCTAAATGCGACACGGATGAGCAGAAGAAGGCAGAAGACGAGAAATAATTGGAATGGGAACGAACGAGCCAAGGAAGGCTCACACTTTGCCTATTTTCTTCTTATTTGAATGAGACGGATATACATATAAAAACGCGTCGCCTTGCTTGATTAGCTCATTCATTCTTGTCAAAAAAATCCAACGACTACTGTACTTCTTGATTTCGGGCCACTTGCATGCAAAACGCATAGCGCATCATTCACCTCCCATGTATAATTCGTCGTCTGGGCAAGCGGAAACTTATAGCTATGTATGTATATTCCGCCCCTTATATAAAATATCAAGCGCTGTTCTTGATTAATAAAATAGGTAGGTCGAGAGATATTCATAATAATACTTTACTAAGAAGCCATCACATAAACTTGTTAGTAATGGTGGGATCCGGAAATTCATGCAGCCTAATAAAGATTCGGCAAAACGGCAGGAACAATAATGTTGAAAATACCTTCTGAGTACATAGGTATTTCTTAATATTTTATGGTAATTGACTAGAAGTTAGGCATAGACAATCCCCCAAATAATGTTAAACTTTTTAATCATGTTATGCGTTTTCACTTTGCATTGTCTAAAGTGTGTGTGTGCGATGTGCGTGTGTATGCAATTTCATTCATGAAGACAAAAAGACATAATCATTAAATAAAGAGCGCATTGTTGTGACTGTATTTTCAAAGAAAATTTGGGGAAGAATGGAAACTGAGTTTCCTCTCTCTTTAGTGATGATGATGATGGAAGAGTAGTAAAATGTTTGGCCAAGTGTTTCAAATTACTCCTTTGTGGGATAAAATATTATGCATAATTTCTCAAGAGGGAATTTTCGGTGTGGTATAGATGATGCGTGTTTTTAGAAATGCCGACAATGAAATTAAGTGAGAAAAATGGCTATAAGTTTTGTGATGGATGCATTTTTCTTATTAATATTTCGGGGAGCGATGATGATGCAGCATGCAACACACGCACACTCACTTTTCTCAAGATTTCGATCTCTTATTAAAATAAAACGTCAATTGGCACCTGTTCTGACTGAGTCCACACAAACATGCGAAACAAAAACTCATTCATGATTCTACCCCACGAACAGATATTTATTTTACGACTTTTACTCCTTCGGATTTTGTTGGCGTTGTCGCTCACTCTTTGTCTCCTTTTTTGTTTGTGCATGATATGTATACTTATTATTGATATTATTTTGAATCTGTGTATAGAAATTTTACTTAAAGAAAGAGGAACAGTAAATAAGTTAACGTGCTAGATTCCACACATGAGCACAAATCAAGGAGAGGAGGAGAAGAAGGAAGGAAGCAAAGTGCATTTGTAAAAATGCAACACTAAAGCCAAGCCAATGACACCCGAACAAGAATTATTATTATTCTCACACTTTTTTCGTACTTCTTCTGCATAGATTGTGAGTGTACTGCTATAAGATATACCACACATAAATATATCAAAAGTAGATTTACTATTGTACACAAGAGCCATGCAAGTAAAGTAATTTAATAGCTGTTCAGTCGTTCAGTCAGTCAGAAAGAAATGGAAAGGAATTCGATTCAAAATTCATGTCGGCATCTCTGCTCTCATCTTGTTCACATGTACATATACAAACAATAGAATATAATCTCCTCTTATTATGTGCATGGTCAAATAGAAAATAAAAAAAGGAATACAGAATGAAGTTGCTGTTCATCTCTCTCTCTTCGAAAAAAAACTTATACCTACATGTACGGAACAAGGCAAGTGATTTGTGTTTTAATGCCAATGCCAAGCCGATACTTTATACTTTCAACTTTATAGCAAATAGGTCCGTGTTCAAGATGAAGAAAGAATGCGTGGCCCGTGAAAAGTTGTCTATAGGCTTATTGTTTGTATGGGAATCAAATAAAATATACGACGGACGAGACGACGAGAGAATGTGTAAAGATGGATGAATGCAATCGAACTTGCTGCTGCACTGCAATATAGAATACGAGAGAGAATGTTTGACAATACATTCGTTTCATGGGCCATCATCATCGTTTTTCTAGTAGAAAAGATGGTTCATTGAAATTCGACCAGAGTCGTCCTTTTAATTTCTTCTTTCTCGCTCTGTTTGCTCGAAGATCTCCCCGTCTGCGTCTTGTCCATGATACGGAATTTTTCAATTTCATGCGGATGAGATGCTCAGTTGAAAATGTTATTGTTGAATGGGAATTTATATACCTTCCTGGGATTCTGTTGTGTAAAGGCGGATATTTTATTGATTCAGTGAGCTGAGCTGGAAGTATGTATTTGTTATGGTGTTGCTGCTGCCTACACACAAGTTTAATAACATTTTATGTGTTACACGGTCCTACCTGCCTACTTTTTACGAATGCCAAGGAATTGCATAGTGCCTTTTGTGCGTAGTGCATTTTTAGGTGGTATTATTGATTGTACTCTTCAATCCTGTTTGAGTTGGATTGATGCTCATATTATGAGATTTTTGTTAAAAGGCTTATGGTTTGTTGCAAAGTTTGTTCTTTGCACTTTAAATTTCAAACACACGTCATTGTCAGCATCCCAATCATCAGCAGCATCACCCAAACAAAAAAGGTCAAGCTTCCATATCTGGGCAACTCAAATAATCGTCATCATCTTCATAATAGCCAGTATCAGAAAGGAGGATGCTGCCTGATATTTCTTGGGGAAAATGATGATAGTTATTATTATGGGAAAGGCATGACAGGGCCCGCAGTGGATATTGAATTGAAACTCTCGAAAATCTCTTTTTAACACAAACCATTAAATAATGTAGGTAGTGAGACTGCATATAAGTACAGATAGGATTCGATGAATGATCTAAAAACTTGTTGGCAAAGGGAGAAATGTAATCAGTTATAATGTCTTATGATCAGTTCACCAGTGTTTTGCCATTCGTTTGGGCGAGGACATTATTAATATTAACGATATAATGTCAATATGTTATCCTATTCTTTTCTCTGATTGGTATGCAAAGTTACCTGCCAAAACGTCATATCGTATTTACTAATGTCCTTCACGGGATTCCCATCATCTCTTGCTGATTTATTGATGATAAATGACATTGCCAGAAGTAATCGTCATCGATGTGGTTTTTTATTAAGCTTTTCTCATGTGCCAACTCAACGTGAAAGAACAAGCAAATCACATAGATTTTTATTTCTTTTTTGGACCACTCAATAACAGTATTTTCAAAATCCACAGGGGAAAATATCAATTCCCTTTTTTGCTGTTGTTGTTTTTTGCAGTTGTTTTGCGTTTTGCCAAGTCATCATTTTTATAACTTTGATGGTCAAATATGAAGTAAAATAAGAAAAAACGCACGACAACATTTTTACGATGTAGGTGTACACACACTCCAATACAACTCCAGTCATCTGCAAACTGTACTCCTCCTTCCTTCTTCTTTCTCCAAATCACTGTAATTTTCTTTCGTATGTATTTTTATTTTTTCTCCCTCCATCAGGTACGAACACACGAAAACAGATAAAAATTCAGAGATTGTTATTACCATGTTTTCTTGGATCCACCATTTGCAGTATTACTCTTTTTTCTTGAGCCTGACTGAAAGTTATCGTTTTTTCTTCTTCTTCTTCTATTATGAAACTCACATGATGCATAACAATCGCCTAACAATACAGTGCATTACATGCTTCATCATGATAATGCATCATTTGCAAAGAAATAACAAATTTTCTTCGAGGTAATATGCCATGATGATAATGATTATCAAGACAAACTTAATCTGAAAATGTGCTTCCTTCAAAACCTCTGTTGCTGCCCCTTTCAAAGGAGAAAAATTGAGTTTCTTGGTTTGCCAAGCTCATCATCATACATATTGCATTGCTCGCTACCGCTTTTTAGAAGGAAAAAGGAAACAGCAGCTTTTCTTGGCTGTTTTTCTCTTCGAGTTGGCAGCCATACGAATAAAAGTAAAAATGCAAAGAAGATGGTGAAGTTTCGTCAGTATTTTTTGCCAAAGCATATAATTGTCATTGCCGGTTTTTCTTCTCAAGGAGAATAAACTGCCAAAGTATACTTACCTATGAAAAAACGGATTTCTTGAAGAAATGAAGAGAAAAGTATAGCATGGTCGGTCGCATCTTCATTCTATGATTATGATTATTTTTATGACTATTATTTTTTCCTTCTGTTTCCACCTCCATCCACCCCACCACCAAAAAACCATAAACTTGTATTGCTACACGACACACGAATGTTTATTATGCAGAGTGTATTCGGAGCGAGAAAACTGATTTTTTCTGGATGGCTGCAAATCTTCAGATTAGTTTGCTGTGGTGCATTATGTGAGCATTTATGGTCTTTAAATGACATATATGAGGGAACTAAAAAATAAAAAGCCACATTCACTTTGCCATCATCAAGATACTCATAATACTACGCACTAACAAACAAAACAACGATTTTCTCATGAAACTTTAGGAAAGAGCTAAACAAATATAACAAAAAATAGAAGATAAGTAATGCCAAGTTTATAAAAGAAGGAAAGAGAAATATACAAAGCGAAAGTTGCAAATTGTATAAGGAGCGAGCATTGTTGGTAAGTTTTTGGTTCTAAAAGTACACGCATCCTATTATTATTTGGACCCTATATCGTCATCTAGTCTCCTCATACGGTCTTGTGCGGTCTTTCATAATATCCTCATCTTCACAATAATAGCATCAAACTAGTAAGTGGATATGACAATAACTTGGCTAAGGCAGTTATCGTGTAAGGATTTTTGGTCGACGAATGACGATGTAGAAGCTTTTATGACAAAAACGAATACAACTGACACGCATATGCAGTAGGTATATGGGAAACTTTTTTTTTTACAAAACGCAATGGTATTTAGTCCTTTGTTCATACTGACCATTAGCCATGATTTTACTCCGCCAGCATCCTCATCAACTGTGTTTGTCTTTTTACTTTTTCTTCTTGTCAAAGCGGCGGATCTCCTGAATGAACGGAAGAAACGCCTTGAAATCTCTACTTCAAAGAAAGAATTTGAAAGTGTTTTGGGATATAAAAAATGTGCTCTGTTGTATGTAGTTATACTCCACAATTCCCCAGCAATAGGTAACTCATAATAGGTGCTCATATCACCTGAGATAAGAGATTTTTTTGTTCACGAGTAACTCTCCGTCGAATTTTTTCATGTGCATTGCGATTGCCTGTTGCTGCGTTTTTTTTTATGAAAGCTATACACTTGAGCTCTCCTCTTTTTCCAAATAAATCTTACACGCTCATCATAATCTCAAGTGGAAGAGTGATGTTGTTGCACTGTATATCTTTGCATGGTCAGATTCTTTAGCTCTATTCAACCTTACTTGTTTTTATGCTGTGTTATTTTACGAGAAAGGTATGACGGTATGATGATGAGATCCTCCCAGTCTATTAGACATTACCGCATGATGCCGTATATGACCATACATACTCATATGATAATTCCAGGCAAGTGATGATCATTATGATGATATTGTTGATGAGATATTCATCTTTTACTTTGAAGCGCATTAGTGAGCCTTACTCCAACAGATCTAGAATAAGAGCTTAAATGTAAAGAAAGGTAGAGCGGAGCCGCAAAAGATGTACAAGTATTATGACTTGAAATGAGCCGGTAATTTCTTGGAGGCATTTTCTGAGCTAGATAACTCTGTGCAAGTTCATGTTCTTGAGTGCGTGTGGGTTTTATGCTACACGCATTCTCTGATCTGATGGATGCTCATTATTTGGCAGAATCTTATGCACAAGCTCGAAATGTGTTTATGTTGAAAAGAAAGGCAAAAGCAGAATATTTATCGTCTGTGTTGTTGTACGCACAACCATAATCATATCATCATTTTCCCCCGAATGCGCCCTTTCCTCCATTAAAATTACATATAAATGCATTTTCCTCGTCATCATCGTCTGTATCTTCTGATTGAAGCGATCTCACAGAGTAAAAATGTTTTCGCATGGTTGAAGTCGAAGCCACAGTTTCACTGTTCTGCAGACTTTCAAACATCGCATCAAGCTGATCATTTGTCTTCTTTCAGCGTCGTCGTTGTCAGCGCTGCCTTCTATGTGTGTTTATGGCTGTAATACTTTTAAAAATCAGTTTTCGCTGGAGGCTTTCTCAGTAATAAAATGTTATGGTAGAGTGGCTCGGTATTTTTCATGGTTGCATACATTTTCTCATTCCATTCTTTCATACTCATGATGAGTCTGGGAGAAGTGTAATGCGACCAGGAGGATAAAAGCATCTTATTATTGTCATCTTTTTCGAAATATTTAGTACATTCACCAGCATTCCTTTTTCTAAACACTTTTTGAATGGATTCTCCTGCACCCGGCGGGTATTTATGACTCTTGGTATGCTAAATAGTTTGGGAAAAAGTTATTTCTATTTGTGTAGTAACTTTGAGTTGAAGATACTTACGTAAAGCTGGACATGGCAAGTTTTGCACTTTTGGACTTTTGGCTGTCATCACCATATTATCAGTTTGGAAGAGAAGGACCATAATGATAATGCTTATTACGTTTTTACGATTGTTAAGAAAGTTATGAATAAGCTATGAAATGAACAGCGGGAGAGAAATTTAGTGAAAAGATCTTGAATCTTTTCAAATTGAACAGTCATTCGTTGCAATAAAAATGCGAATCAAAAGAAATACCCTTGCGTATAAAAAGAGAACGAACAAACCAATCCTTTTTCTAATAATGTTGTGAGTTTAGAGGCTGCTAGGCTAGGATTGTTGCGTAAAAATATCCATAAAAGGAATATTGCTATTATTATTTCTGTTGCACCACAATAAATTTAACGAAGTCTTTCACCACACGCGTAGAAAAACTCAAACTGAATACATATCCTTTGACAAAAACGTGAATATTTGCTCTCTTCGTTGAGTACTTTTGAAACGAACAGCCCCCAAACTTATTTCGCAACCTTCTGCACTCATAATATTATTATGGGATTTCAATATTATTACCTCCATTGAAAAACTTCCCATTCACAAACTTTTCCTTCGAGCGATTGTGCAATATCCGTTCGTTGCTTTTACCAAACTGCTCCTGCTTCCAAAATTCACTCTCCTTCTGCAAACTCGACTTTTTAGCTTCAATCGTCCACATAACCAATATTTTTGTTTAGGTAATATAATTCTCAAAAGAGTACATATATTGCAAGTTGCAAGAAGAAACAGCAATTTCCTCTGGGTGCTTGTTTGTTGATCAATGACAAAAAAAGTAAACTGAATACTATGAAAAGATGAGAATTTTTGCCATTTTTGAAAGGTTTTTATTCAGAAAGATGTGCTGAAGCCGTGAGTTTTTCACGAATTTTGGATAGATAGTTTTTTGCAGTATTTTTTTTTGCCTAAAGTATAAGTTAGTTACCCTTGTTTGTTGCTCTTTTTAAAACAAAAAATGATGAAACATGCAAAAGTCAAGAGCATTAACTGATGAGCGAACTGTTGATCTGAATAGGTAGGCTCATTTGTAAGTTAAAATTTGAATTAGAACCTGGAAATAAGTTTGAAAGAACGAGATCTTGTCCAATGAAATTTAAAAAAACTAGCTGATTTCGTTGCGATAATAATTGGGTTTCCTATTGATGTTTGGTTTTTAGAAGGATAATATATAATAGTTTTTGAATGCAAAAGTATGAATAGAGAACATATAAAAAGCACGAAATACATTTAGGTATGGTTTTCCAAAACAAGACCATAAAATTTGCGAAACTAATGTTCTTTTTCCCTTTCTGAAAAATCAACTTTTTTTACTAACAAGATATTATCAATGCTTTTAATTTTTATTCAGTTCATTTCGTTCATGATAAAAAGACTCCTAAAATGAAAAATCCACATGTAAAAATATTATTAATGTGAATGACGATAATGAAGTGCGCTTTGTTTGCTTTTCCGTCTCACCGACGAAGCGAGTAAAAAACTGAAATTTCTGCTGGTTCATTTTCAAGTTCTGTTTCCTTTGTCGGATAACAAGATATATAAAAGCTAGCAATATGCAACGGCAGCATTCATGATCTTCTTTTTGCACTTGAATCATCATCATCTGTCTTTGTTATAGTTTATTGTATGGTTCGGAGGTATGTAATAACTTGCATAACTTGTAGAGTTTATGATTCTGGTTCGTTTTGTGAAAGCGGAGATATAGGATAACGTGACGCCTTTCAGATTGGTGGACACACTCATGTGAAGCTCTGTGCGTGTTCCACTTTTTTCGTCGGTGGTGGAGTCGGCAACAAGTGAAAAGTGGATAAAGAAATTCCTTCATGCCAAATCATGAAATACTGTTTTATGGTCGACCTGGCGCTATGTTATATGACCAGTAAGCCCAAGCAATTGTGAAGACGACAAAAGGACCTGTCGTCTTCATCCGCTTTTTCCTTATTTCCTCTAATGACAAATGACCACAAACATTAGAAGAATGTAGAAATGAACAAAGGAAATTTTCTGTCGATGAATCATGTGTACATAGATGGAAAAATGAAATAGTTTTAGAATGTGTAATCCTTCCAGTCCAGGATTTTAGTACAAGTGTTGAGCATATGTGTGTATTCGTGGTGTCAAAAAATGAATCACTCGCTACAATGTTTGTTAATCATGTCCTTTTTCCCTGGCATTTGGCGAAGATTCCATATTTCTTTGGGA
Organism: Willowsia nigromaculata; assembly: GCA_034700605.1. Classification (NCBI taxonomy): domain Eukaryota; kingdom Metazoa; phylum Arthropoda; class Collembola; order Entomobryomorpha; family Entomobryidae; genus Willowsia; species Willowsia nigromaculata. Next base: position 10,354 of record JAQIXX010000250.1, on the reverse strand, counting down.
TCATGGAAGAAATTCGTTGAGTATAGAAAAACGCTTTGCTGAGATATTTAATTATGCATGAATATTTGCCACATCCGCATTTCATAAGTTCCTTTTGATGACGATGATAATGATAACACGTGCACTTGCGTGAAGCTATGTACGCGTTTCGCACAAAGTACTTAGACACATCTCTGGTTGTTTTTTATCTCGTTTTGGAGGAAGTGAAGCATTTGCTCGAGTAATTTGAACAAATGGTTTTACATTGCAATTGTAGCAAATGAAATGAACTTTAATTCCGCCTCTACTCTTAGCAGTAAATTTTACTTTGCAAAGTACGTTATCATTTTGGTTAAAATATTACATCGGGGGAAGAAGAAACGCCTCCTCAGCAAAAAGAAAATTGTGACTTCTTTTAATTAAGGTCTTTATATGCAGCTATTCTCTAATCATCACAATTGCACTAATGGATACAATGAGTAGTTTTTTACACTCTAATTTCCTTGCAAGAACTTTTCTATTCTTAATTTTCGTACTTCCAATCCACCACCGGAAACTGGCGTGAGCGAATACTTTTTTTGAAAATATCAAACTAGTGCTACTTACTTAAACTGCCACCGCAATAATTCGTTTTTTATTTTGGTTCTTTGTGACAGAATGATACATGGATAGTAACACCCATCCTGTAATTCTGGTGATTAATATTTTTATTCTGCATGCAAGCAAAGAATGTGGTACATTGAGTCGTGGAGAAAAAGGCAGCATTTTTATAACAAAGGAATTTCGATTACAAATAATTTTCTATCTGCAGTCGGGGGAGAGAAGAAAAATGTCAAGTTGAATAACTTTTTAAGGCGTTGTTCTCCATTCTATTCACTTGTTAGTTCTCCTGAGGGAGAACACAAGTTACGAGAAAAATGCGTGAGCATTAATCCCGCTTTTCTACGTATAATCATCAGTTCATTTCGCATGTTGGTTGGCACATGACAAAAAACGAAAATCAAAATTTGAAATGATAAAAAATGACATGCGTCTATGATGCAATGTAATTCTTGCAATCATCCTCCTCACATCGCGTTGCAATACAAACAATTTCACTTCTCTTCGCAGGATCAGTGCAATATTCTTCGTGGAAAGAAAATGAGATGAAGTGATGGTATGAGAAGAAAGTCTCAGGAAAACATAAACAGCATCAAATCATCATTGAAAATGAAATTGTGATTTTTTGGCATTCCTGAATGCTCAGGATGACGATGATCATTCGAAATTGGGATGTCATTTCATTTCTCATGTGTCGGTCTAAAAGAATAAAAAGAGAAATGAAACGAGAATGACTCTACAGTTTTTTCGCGTATGCCTGCATAGGTAGGTACATTAGGATTTTCTCCTTTGGCAGGATAGAGGGTTTTGGCATTACGCTTTCTGATGATAACGAAGTCTGATGAAGATGAGAGGAGCTGCGAGAATATGATGGGGGTATTATGTGGAAATCGTGAGATTGTGGCAGACAGGCCAACATTGTTGCCAATTGGCAAATAATACAATGCGGTTCTGCTATGTGGTATAGTGATGTTGATGCATACTGCATAATAGACAGTCATCTCATCGTCGTGAATTAAATGACTTTGCATGGAAATTTCGGAAAATTGCTATCAAATTGCGTATTATGTGTTATTGCACGGTATATCTTGATGTTTTCTGGGCTTGGAGGCTTCTTGAAATGGCTAAGAGGAAGAATCAAGAATGAAATGAAAAAGGAATTGGACATCTCCATGAATTCTCAATGAGGTTCATCATTGCAATAATCATGATGACATGAATCAACCACGTTTTTTTGTCTTTTTCTATGCGTGCAAGAAAAAAGTAATGTCTGTTGTATGTTGTATTTTACGATTGGAATTTGAAATGACTGTATCATGTTGTTTTTCTCTTAAATAAACCCTAATTTAATACAGAAAGTACACATTTTCTTACTCCAAGTTGAATTTATTTGTTGGGTAGAAAAGAATTGATGGATAGAAGGTTGTTTAATATTTAAAATGTAGAAAGAAAAGTTGTGTAATTGATAAATGCATAATGTGTGCAATAAGTATTAACCGCAAACTTTATTGTTCTTTTTATCGATAGGAGGAACGTTCCGTGGACAGCTTGGAAAGCTTATTCCGGTCAACGAACCTGCAAGACGTGGATTTGACAGGAGTCCGAGTGCATATGAGCAACGGAACGAGTACGGGGACAGGGACGACAAAGAGCCAAAAGTTGAACACTTCCGTTGGGCTGATCCTTGGCAGTAATGAGCTATCAAAGGAGAACAACAGCGTTGATAACAACGGTGGAGATACGAACAACAAAAAGAAAGGGAGCAGTAACAACAAAGAGTCAAAGGAGAAAAGCTCGATTCTAAATCTTGCCTTTGGTCCCAAACGTCTCGCTCCTGAGCTTTCTTTTCTCCGACTCGGTGGCATGCAGCTGGATCAGAGAAAGCACGCGTTGTGGAAAAGCACAGAAATTCTCTGCAATATTCTTCCACTGCTGGACAAAGGAAAGCTGACTCACGTTGATATTAGTCTGGACAGAATGACAGCCATGGATGCAGCTCACCCAGCAAGCGGTGGTCAACTACCTTTGGAAGAGAAAGCTGTTGCAAAAATGTTCAAAATTATGGCCAGCCAAGTGCCCAGACTTCAGTCTCTAGTCATGCAGCATTGGAGATTAAAGCTGACGGAGAAAAACGCCAAAGATTTCGCAAAGGGTTTGGCCGCTCTGGGAAATCTCTCGGAAATAAATTTGGACCATGCAGCAGTAACGAATGAGAACTCAAAGAGAATTGATCATTTGGTGGTGCAGAGCCTATTGATTCATTGCAAAGGAGTTAATGAGATCTCATGGACAAATTTTGATTCTACCCAACTTATGCAATTAGCAAAGGTGGTGAACGATCATCATCAAGGAGGAAGGCTAACTTTGAAACTGGATGGAATTCCGTTGCCTTCAATCAAGGAACTTGTGACTTTCAGTAGAAACCTTACAAATTGTCAGATGGAATACATTGGCAATCACACTGTTGCTATTCATAGAACTAAGGATAGGGCTGAGCACTTAATTCAACGATTAAGACGCTTTCTTTAAGACATGACTAAATGTACTAATTAAGGTTCAAAAACTTTTGTTGCCGACAATCAATATACACTGCATTGTGTGAAAGATTTAAAAATAAAATAGTAATTTATATACGCAATGCAAAATGTCTTTAGTTTAATGTAATAAAATATAAAGTACCAAACCGAGAATGTGATATGATACATAATACATTATACCATAATCTAATCTGTAATCTACAAAAATTAGAGGTCTAGAAGAAAATTAAAAATGATAATTACAAATAGAGTATACATTTCGTGAGCATAAAAATACTATTAAATACTGATGTCAAGTACATATATAGATTATAAACAGATCATTCAATCACTAGAAAGGGGTGAGAGGTGAGTTTACTGTCAAAGTCGTTCACAGCTTTATGTTTGTTGGCCAGTGCCAGTATCAATATTATAAAAAATCTAGATAGATTTCAATTACTTGACCATTTTCTTGTCTCTTTCAAGACAATCATGATACAAAAATAGTGCCTTCTTCAGGTTTGTAAAAGATACAAATGATTCTTGTAGTACAATCTTATTAAGCATAAATCATGTAAGCTGCAAACTGTTATTAAGTTTTGAAATAAAACGATATCGTATATTATCTCATAGAGAGTAAATAAAAAATATTAAAATTCTAACAATAACAATTATGATATTTATAGATGTTCTAAATTAATACATTGTTAAAAAAATTGACAAAGCTGTCACAGCGAATAAACTAAAAAATGTTGGAACAAATAAACTGATACAATTGTCATTTTGTAAAAACATACAGACAGACAGCATCAGTATACCAGGATCGAAATGAAAACACAGTTTAGCAGGACATGACGAACAAATCGTTTTACAAACATGAAAATCACTTTCCAAATACTTCTACTATCCGCTGTATTCAGAATCGTCCTCAGATTCAGAGTCAGTACCGGTAGACTGTTCACTCCCATTGTCTTCATAGCTTGACTCCATTATAGCGCTATTATCACTGCTAATCATCTTTTCCTTTTCAGCCAATATAGTTTTTTGCATGAGGTTTTCAACAAGTTCATTCGACCAGTCATCGAACAGAGGATCGATTTTTTGCAATACAAACTGCTCAACACCATTGAACTAATAAAAATCAAGCATCACTCATTAGCCCAAAAATATACAAACTTTACAATTACTATTCGATAGAAAAAAGTGAGCCTTACCATATTGAAAATTGTTTGGAAATCATTTTTCAGCTGGTCGAAATCACGCGAGGTCTATTTAAAATTTAAAAAAAACACAAAAATTATGAGCAATTCAAAGATTAAAGATTGGCATTGTGGCTTATTAAAACATTAAAATACCTTATCACTGGAAACGTCATCAGAAAATTCATTTCTTTCTGCTTCAACTTCCTTCATTGCGGCAACAGCAGCTTTGCGATCTTCAACGTCATCCTCAGCGGCTGCAAGCACATTTTCCAGAGCTTCTTTGCTCAAAATATCTACGTTTTCTTCGGAACCTATATTTGGATCCACCTGAATGGAGTCTGGTAAATTGAACAGTTGGCGAAACGAGTCCTGAAACAGACAAGTTTTAAGTATATTCACACAAATGCTAAAGCAAAACTTAATTTGCAAATTGTAATTTTGTAGTCAAAAGTGAATTTGATTTATTTTAAATTATATACATACCCTTTTGAAGAACTCTAGGTTGAATTTCCCGTCTTCGATCGCATGCTCCCCTAATATCCGTTTCTGATTTGAAGTTTTTAAGATGTTCTCCTCTATGGAGTTTTCGCTAATCAGTCTAAATACAGAAATTTACGCTTCAATTATATCTGTACTTTCATGGTAAAATAATAGTTTGACTGCGAGTTCGTATTACGTTAACTTAACCTGTAGATATGAACATCACGGGTTTGTCCAATACGATGACACCGATCCTGTGCTTGGGCATCTATCGTAGGATTCCAGTCACTATCATAAAATATCACAGTATCCGCACCGGTTAAATTAATACCAAGACCTCCTGCTCGAGTTGACAAAAGAAAGCAAAAGATTTTTGGATCCTTGTTGAATCTGTCTACGAGTAGTTGTCGCTGTTCCATTTTTGTAGATCCATCCATTCGCAAGTAAATATGACCTTGACAATTCAGGAACGCTTCCAAAATGTTGAGCATTTTTGTCATCTGAGTAAACAACAGTACTTTGTGCCCTCCTGCTTTTAGCTCGCGAAGCAGTCCATTCATTACTTGCAACTTTCCACAGTCATATTCCACAAGACGAGGGTCAGGGAATGCACAGGAGAATCGGGAAACGATAGGATGCAGAATCGATAATGGTTTTGAAACAAGTCTTTTAAACACATCACGGTCTTTCAATGAACGGTACTGTATTTGCGAGGTTGCAGGATTGTATACTTTCTCTTCAGGAAATTCTTGAATGCAAACTGGAGCAATGCAAACGACAAAGGCTAAGCAAATCGACGACAATGCTTTTTCTACCGTCTGAATAAGATCATTCAATGCTTTTGTAAATCTCCATTTAAAAAGGGGATGATGCATCAAGCTCGGATTCACATTTCGGATTGAATTAATCATCATGATATTAGCATACGCAGTCCCATTTCCAAATCCAGTGTCCAAAGAATTGATCGAGTTTTTGACTGACTTGTTAATTTTGTGCATCATTCTAAGTCGACTTTGGCGAATGCTGCGTTCAGGATTTTTTCCAATGATTGTACAGCAGTCAATTAGATTTTGATCCACCAAATACAGCGTTTGGTAACGACGAAGATTCACTTTGTGCAAGTTAGCTACGGCTGCCTTTTTGTCCAGTTCGATTCTGGCGCTGATTTCACTCTTTAAACATTAAGGAACATCAGTTAGTTACCCGTTCCGCCAACATATGACAATTTAAGTACAAAAATATGGCATTACCAATATAAATTGTGACGGAGAACATGGAAAATATTCAGAGAGCTTCTCTTCATCCCCTTTTGTGTCGCTATCATACCCAGAAAAAGGACCATCCTCACTCATTTGAGTATCATCCGTTGTTTCTGTATCCTGTGTGTTGTTAGGAGTTGATTCAAAATCAAACTGAGAAAATGATGACTGAGAGAAAGACGACTGAGACATATGGTCCTCTTCACTAAAGGTTAAGTTGACTTCGCACTTCAACTATATATAATTCGTTAAAATGGTTATAAATAAGTCATAATATTATTTGGGAAACCCTTTGCGAATCATTTTCAATTTACAGTGGTAAAGTATATGACATCATCTATTACATCGTTGAATCGTACGCTCCACTTTATCACGTTTTCGTCTTCTCCTTCGCGCACTAAAGTCGCAGTCGGAGGTTGAGCAATCATTTCCGGCCCTATCACATTTATGACAGGCTTTTGAGATTCAAAATCAGTCAAGTTTCGAACTGGGCCCAGCAGAGGTTCGCACACAAGCTCAATGGCATCATTCACATCCAGTTGCAAATATTTATCTCCGTACGGCCTCATATTCAGCAGTTCGTATATCTAAAAATTAAACATTGTAATTTACTAATTATGATCAAAATTACATGATATAACGTTTGCAAAACTTGTCAAACTAACGTCAGCTTTGGAGACAGGGATATCCCAAACACACTTTGGGAATTGTGGAGACACTCCTTCCATTCTAAACGATGAAATCACTTGACGAGGTTCAAATAAGTCAGGATGATTGCAAACTTTTCGCAGTTGCATTAATACGTTCAGCACACTGAGAAAGCTGCCAGTGCAGATAGATTTCTTTGTCCTGAAAGAGAAAAAGAAATGGTTCACATAATGTAAGATCAAAAGCGAAGGAAGAAGTAAATATGAACATTTGCACTTCGTAAGTACTTACTCAGATCTTGACATGAATTCATCATAAAGGTGGCGTTGGCGTTTAGATAGCTTGCACTTGATAACATGCTCAATCTTTTGTGGCATTTGCTGTTCAACTTCTGACTTCAAGCGACGTAGCATGAATGGGCGGAGCGTCTAAATATATCAGGTAATTAAACCAATATTAAACTATATCCTAGTTGCTTCGTGAGCAGGCAAAAATAATACTATTATTATTTTATTTAAAGTTAATTTTACCTTATGAAACCGCTTTATAATGTTCTCACTGTCCTCTCGACTTCCGCTGGCAATTTCAGATATGGGATTAGAGAACCATTCCTTAAATTCTGAGTGCGACTCGAACACATGAGGCATTAGGAAGTGGAGCAGTGACCATAACTCCATGAGATTATTTTGTAGCGGGGTTCCAGTCAATAGCAGCCTTCGTTTAGTGTTGAAATTTAAGAGCACCTGCCATCGTTGTGATTTGAAGTTTTTAATATTGTGTGCTTCGTCCAAAATCAAGTACTCCCAGGGTCGACGCCTAAAGCATAGATGATCTTGCACGGCAATTGTGTACGAGGTAATACAGATGTGAAATGAATTAGGAACCGACCATCCAACTCGTCGCTGTTTTCTTTCTTTTGTTGAGCCGTAGTAAGTCATAATTTTAAAAGCTGGACACCACCGTAAAATCTCCAATTCCCAGTTCATCATCAGAGAAGTTGGGACAATGATTAGGTGCGGTCCCCAGTTGCCCTTCTCCACAGCAAGCCAAGCCAACAGAGCTATTGTTTGGATTGTTTTTCCAAGGCCCATTTCGTCAGCAAGGATCCCATTCAGATTACGATCATACAATGTAGCCAGCCAGTCCAAGCCAATGTGCTGGTACTCGCGCAACTTATTTCTTAACAGATGTGGAACCCTTGTGGTGACCTTGGTAGATTCGAATGTGTGTCCTGAAGGCTGAAAGTCGGGTTCCTCATTAACGAGCAGCTCTTTTAAATCCCCCACATCGCTCTCCTCAGTCTCATTCTCTGCTGGAGGATCATTATTGTTTTTCAAATCAGCCTTTCTATTTCTATCAGTTCTGCTTCGGCGTCGTAACTTATACCCTGACCGACGTTCGGTAGCGTCTGAGTCACTGCTACTTGAGAGGTCCCTTATCTTAGCCTTTTTACCGTTGGTGATTGAAGGCTTTAACTTCCGTTTTTCCTCTCCACGACTAGCACAAGATGTTTGAGAGCATGAGCTTTGCGAGACATGAGCTTCTGTGATATCCGGGCTGAGACTCCGGTTGGTTCCCACGAGATAATGACGATATTTAGCAATTAACTCTTCCTGACTTAGATTATTTTCATCTTCCAACTCCTGAATTTCATTTTTATAGTCTTTGTCTTTCAGTTTTGACAACTTCTCTTCTTGTTCAATCGTATCCTCGACGTCAGGCTCAGAATCAGTGGGTAGCACAAAATCTTGGTCGTTCTCATTGTTCGGCTCAGTTCCACAAGTCAACTGATTATCCAAATTCAAAGATATCTCTTCTGCAATTTTTTCTGAAGTATTCAGAACTTTGCTCAGCTTCTCATCTAGGCTTCGCTTTCGAGCCAAGTCTGAAATCATGAAGGCTTTGTAGTTCACCAATGTCTCAGCGTTCTTCCAAAATTGCTTGATCATCTTCGAAACTTGATGAGCATTTCGACGTCTTTGGGCCTCCAATTCCTTTGCCATTCGACTAATTTTGAGATCTTCTACTCGAAAGTGACTTTGGATCATTTTGGCACACTAAAAACACAAACAGGCAGAAATATATAAATTCATATGTTAACCCCAAAAATGTTTCTAATTTCATTTTCCATTGTACTTCTTTATGTATGTATGACATGAAGATTCCTTACTCGTTTAGTTTGTCTCTCCCTCAAGACGCGCTCTGCACTGAACATTTTAGCCATCCATTCCATTTCCTCCAACAGGTAATCCCAATGACATTTCGGTTCCTTCGGAGGAGGAATCGCTTTGATTCGTTTCCATAAACCTGCATTGGTCAGCGCTGCAACCCTTTGTAGCACACTCGACTCCCTCCTAAACTCCTCCGCGTAATCCATTGTTACTGTAATGTTCAATGTCAAACATGTAAATATGCACTTAATTTTTATTATAAAACATTTGTATTTAATTAACTTTTTCAATGATGCCAGGTTTTTTCAATACCCACACTTACTTGCCTTCTGATTCCCCAAACTTGTCGATAACCAAATATTTATCGCCAATCCAATGCTGGTAATACTTCATTAACAAATCCAGTCACATCATCTGTTGCAAGTTGCAATTAACCACTGATATGATATGATACTTCAAAGTAGTGAAACTGTTACACAAGCAAGTAATCTTGACGAATGATTATTTCATTTTTTAACAATCGAATGCACATGGCAGGTCCTACTTCCAATTTCTGGGTCAACTACCTAGCTCCTGTCGAACATGGAGCTAGAAAGAGTGGAAGTGACAAAGCTACAGGTTGAAGGAGAAAAGAAACCGGTACCGACCAGAGCCTGGCACCGGTCTTCTACACCTTAACTCTACATAATTTCGTTATGCAATAATTAATATAAAATAATTAAATGAGCATCAAGCCTCAAAACTTCCAGCCTTATGATATGACACTTTAAATATAACTCTGATTAACTCCTAGAGAAAAACCCACAGATGTATTTAAATACCCAAATTAACTAGAAGCTAGCATCCAACTTAACCGTTAACAGAAATGTTTATTTTTCACGAACTAGAAACCACGAACACGAGGGACAAGCAAAAGGCGGACGGGTAAGAAGATAAGAGCTACTCGATGACAATTTAACTCGGCGATACACTCCTGTATGATGTATGATTGAAGTGAGATCACAGCATGAACATTAGGAATGACACTTCCACCAACTCCGCAAATAGTAAACAAAAACATTGAATGAAAATGACAGCATGAGGCTGAGTTCCACAAGAAAGCATTAAATGTCATCTGTGTGAAGACGTGTGACGCGTCATCTCCAAATTCTCAATTCATTTAAATAAAATCAAACCTCGTGTTATCGTCTTCTCGCTGCGAGAGTACAGCTTGAGCTCACATTTTTTCTTACCTCACTGGTAACTTACGGTTTATGCTACACAAAGTAGGTAAATGTAAAATGCAAATCGAAGAACTCTCCCAAAAATCTACATTTTGGCGAAAAATTAAGAAAGTTGTATGATGTGAGCAGTGGCTACAGACAGACTTCTACTGTCCAAAAAATTGCCATTTTGATTGAGATGAGCATTGACAGTATGTACTAGAGGTGGAAGTTACGGGCGGGTTAGGCCCGAAACCCACGGATACCCATGGGGGCCCGAACTTTTGGGTGGGCGGG